>JAPYYR010001284.1:0-25612 GCA_030523065.1 Aphidius colemani | reverse complement strand
TATGCGGGAAATATGGTAAGATGATCTTTGGAGTAGCCGATCGACTTGTTACTATGATGAAGTCTGAGTTTAAACCCTCTTCCTCCTCTTTTTGGTACAGCTAAGTAATATGAAACTCAATGGCAGTTAACTGCGATCAAACTAATTTGTGAAATTCAATCAACTGCGTCAGGGTATGAATTGTAAAATAAAAATAAAAAAAAAATTATATATGGATGAAAATAAAGTTTCGCTTCGATTCAGTTTGATACCCATTTCGTCTCATATGAAATGACCGAGAATACGATATGCCACGTGCGGGGGGTTGTATGTTATTGCCCAATATAATGCTGACAAATTTAAGAATTAAAAATGATCGAAAAAAATCTGTTTTAAATTTTGTTTTTTTTCTAGTTTTAACTGTTTTTTTTTTAGTTTTTAAAGATATAAAATAATTGAGTTTAATAAAAAATGTAATAAATGTATAACTTGGCAATTAAAAAAATAATAAAATAAAAATATTTGTGTTATGATTTTTTTTTTTTTAACGATTTAAAAAATTAACTAATTTCATTTCATGAATATACATTACTGTTATATAAAAAAAAAAAACATTACTATGTATATTTTTTATCAGGAAAATTATATAAATTTGGAAATAAATATCGACAATATCATAGATAATAATTTCGAATTAAAAATCCAATGCTGAGAATCGTATTTTATTATAACTGATATAATAAAATCATATATTATATCGACTGTAATATAGAAATTATTAAACAAAAACAGAAAAAAAATTATAGCAAATCCGAGACAAGCAGTAAGTGTTTCCTGTATAAATATTGAATATATTTAGATATTTAATTTTTTTTTTTTTAAATATATATTATTATTCCTTGAGTTGTCCATATATTGGCAAAATAAACAAATATAAAAAACCAAGTCAGGTTTATAAAACCAGTCGTTATAAACGCGTGTCTTTCTACTGGTTATTTAAGTATTATAAATAAAATACGTGACTGTTGAATTTCTACAACCCCCGCATATCCATAAACTCGCCAATAAATAGTGGACAAGCAAGCTACACATCTATTTTGATTAAAAAAAAATTTAAATAAATAAAAATATATATATCCAGGTGATGTGTCAACTCTTTTTTATAAACATGTCATTAAATATTTTGCAACTATATTTACATTTTATATTGTAAAAAATCAAAAAAAAAAAAACTCATTTAAATAAAAAATGATAAATATATTTCAAGCTATAAAATACATTAGCAAATTTTATTTATCAATGGCTAATATTATTTTTAAATTTATCGAAATTCATCATATATAATTGCGTACAAAGATAAAGAAAAATACAAATTATTATTTATGAAAATAATATCGTTTATCTGAATTTATGAATAAAACATATACAAATGAAATTGAATAAAAAAAAAAAAAAAAAAAAAAAAAAAAAAAAAAAAAAAAAAAAAAAAAAAAAAAAAAAAAAAAAAAAAAAAAAAAAAAAAAAAAAAAAACTAAATAATACAATAACTTTAGCATTGAATAAACAAATTAAAAAATTAAAAAATTTATACTCATTTTGAACCCGTCAACTTTAAAATATAAAAATAATAATTTTAGAATATTAAAACAAAAATATTTTATTTTTTAAAAGTAAAAAATTTAAAAGACACTCGAAAAGATACTGGAACGAGATTTTTTGTATGTGCAAACCTCAGAGCACCATTATATCCATAAATTTATGTCAATTTGACCGAAAAAAAATAATAAATAAATATAGTGTCCACAAACGACTGCACATGCTAATAATAATAATAGTAATAAAATATATTTATATATATTTCATATACATATATAAAGAATAATGATAAAAAAATAATTGTTTTTTTTATTTATATAAAAAGTTGAGCAAAAGACAGTGAAAAAAGAAGCCCTGCATAAATTTGATCCAACAATAAATGCATATAAACAATGGGGGTTGTTATTTAGATATGTTTAATACATATATACACGATATTATTACTATTATAGTGAAGTAAGAGGGACAGTAAAGGATAAAAGAGAGTTAAAAAAAGGAAAAAAAAAAAAGCTCAGGGCAAAGGTGTGCTTTTTTTCATCGCCTACTCTCCTTTCTTGACTCTATAGCGTTTGTTGATGCACTTTTAAAAAATATATATACATACGTATGCGTTGGGCTGCAGTTTGTTGCAAGAGATTTTATATCTTTTTTCATTTTTTTTTTTTTTTTGCGTATATCGAGACCAAGTTATACTATATGTATTCCACTCGGCAATGTGTTCTGAACGACTATGAAGTTCGGTCATGGGTGTGCCCTGTTACAATCTTTTTTTTTTTTGGCTCAATTTTTTTCTAAATATTTTTATTTATTCACGTTTTAACAACAATGGATGATATTGTTTGTATATTTATATGTGTGTGTGTATCCTCAGGGGAAAAAAGATTACGCGTTCGCCGCACCCACGCGGTATATTGGTGGAAATGGTGATTCATTCGAGACACATTTATGTATAACACCATGGGCAATTGTAGTATTTAAATGAAACATTAATAAATCATCTTATTATGGATATTTAAAAAAAAATATATAAATATTTAAATTCTCTTTCTGGTCTATTAGGACATATGATGATTCAAATGAATAACAAAACGTTGTATCGAATTTCCGCGAAAAAAGATTGAATTAAAATATTTGCCTCAGTAGTTTACCCATAACACTTGTTTTAGTAGAAAAAAAATTATTCTGGCTGTTTCATCTTTAGTAGTTCACCCATAACACTTGTTCTAGTAGAAAAAAAATTATTCTCGCTGTTTAAATATCCTAGATCATATGATTTTTCAAGCGAAGATAAAACGTTATATCGTATTTTCGTGAAAAGAGCTCATATGGCGTTAATCTGGAAACTTGACTAAATAAAAATAAGAACGGGTAAGCAGTATAAATTAAAAAAGGAAGATTTATAACAACGGATAAACAAAATGAAAAATAAATATATCGAATAAATTAATAAATGAATTATTATTTTCAATTTAAAATTACAGCTAATTAAATGTCTCGAAGGGAGGCCTAATTCTCTTTTTTATATAGGAAACAAATTTTGATATAGATTGGAAGCTTTAAGTTATCGAAAATTATAGTAAATTGTGTCAACTAATCTCATTATTCATACTTTATTTATAATAATAATTTATTATCAAAAAATAAAATTCTTTTCTTTTTTTAATTTCAACTTAAAAAATTAATAACCCCTTGTTCTCTATAATATATTTAAAGACAGTTTGGAGAGGAGTAAAAAAAATATATATATCCATACAATACATGAGAAAGGTAAAATGCGAGCCATAAAATTTTTAACGATCTAAAAATACTATTGCCGTGACCAAAAGGTGCACTACATCATGAATAATGCAGTGGATACGTTGGTCCTTTGGGGATATCATTTATTTATAAAAGTGATTTCTCTGCATTAGTTTATTTCGTGTCTTTTCAAGAATTCAATGGTTTTTGTTGAAAACTTATTAATAATGAATATAAATAAATAAATATTAATATTAAATTCAGCTTAAATGATATAAATAATAAATGCACATCTATATATCCGTGTATAAAAGACGCACGTTTTTTATTTTCAAATATAAAACTACGTGATTTTGCTCGTTTCATCAAGATCGTCCTCATCGTCGTCGTTAACCCCCAACTGTGCTTTTAAAATAAAACTATTATTTTTATTAAAATATTATTTCGCCTATATTTAGAATTAATTATTTAACCCTCTAAGTATTTTTTTTTTCACAATAAAAACTATATGTCTTAATTAATTTGAACATGTTAATATGCCATTGCATATAAATCAATGGTGAAATTTAATTTGTAATAATAATAATAATTATTGATATTAATTGCAATTTATATTGAAATTAAAAATATAAATTGAGTTAATTAAAATTTTTAATACGTGTTATTTTACAAGTTTCATAATTACGTGTGTGTCAGTATAATTTTTCAGTTTCCTTATGTATTTTTTCTGTGTGCTCCAAATTTTTTATATTTCTTCTTTTACAGTTAATTTATATGAAAAAAAAAAAACCCAATCATTTACGCATGAAGACACACATCACGATTGTCAGATAAAAAAAATATAAGAGACAGTTTTTTAAAAAAGCAGAATTTTTATTTTCTTTGGCTTTTTTTAACTTTAAATTTTATTTTAGCTTTTAAAAATTATCTTTTTATCAAATTTTTAAGATCTTTTTTGTTTTATTTTTTGCCTCAATATATAGTGAACTTGATTTTAGATAAAAATTAAAAATAATCTGTAAATATTTTTCGTTTTTTAGACAACAATAGAATTTTTAAAAATATAATTTAAATGCTGCATTATTTTTAAAAAAGACCACCATGAAAAACACATAATGACATAGTTTCTCTGACTAAGAGAGAGAGCAAAAAAAAAACCATAAAAAACCAGTTGTGATAAGCTTGAAGGCATGACGACAAATAAAAGATAACAAAAAATAAAAAAAATATATATAATTTATTTTTTAAAAAACAAATAGTAAATATATATTGGAGTTCTGTATTGTCATATTTAAATATAAGATAGAATAAAAATGTTTACAATGCGATTGGAATGTATGTATTTCAATACTTTGCATTGAATTATACACTCCAAGACGCACACCTGCCTCATTTAATCTTACTCATTTTACAACTTGAAATCCATTAATGTATGTGTATTTAACACTCCATAATAAATTCAAGATAACTCATAAAAAATAAAATGAAAAATATCCATTTATATCTATAAATAGAACTATATAGCTTCTAAGTATCATAGTTTTGTTAAAAAAAATTATGTATATAATAATCAACAAGTGATAAGTTAATTTAAACAGAAAAAAAAATTAAAATAAATTACATTTATATAATAAAACTAGTTTTATTATGAAGAGTAATGATTTTCTTTTATTTTTAATTAATATGACATAATAAAATGTGGATAAATTTTTCTTCAACTACATTGACAACAAGTTGTTGACATTTATTTTGAAAATACCGGATATCATCGTTTATTAAACCAACACGATTGAATGAAAAATACACCGGATGACACGAAAGACATGTTGTTATGCCAATACAACATTGTGTGTCATATAAAAATTCATTAAATGAATTACCAATGAGTGATCATCATCGATAGCGGCAAAAGTCTTTTAAAAGAGTCGCGCAACTAACAAAAAAACAAACACATATATACAGTAATAAATTAAAAAAAAAAAAATACTATTAGTGAAAAAAATATATATATATATGTATACGAGTACAATCTGTAGATAAGTTTGAGTAAAAAAAAATCTATTTGAAACTAAAAAATAAATGAAATATATGCTATCTTTAGATATGAGTTAAAAAAAAAAAAATTTTGTACTCATAGAATATTAACTAAAAAAAAAGACTGAATAAATTTTGTGATAAACTCAATTTGCTATTTACTTTATAGATAAATTATATATTTTAAAAAAAATATAATATTTGACATTTTATATATCAACGAGTTTGATTTTCACGCTGACTGCACGCGTTCCAGTTATAAACCAAACCACTTTTTTGCATAAATGACCAAGTTGTCATGGGTGTGGATTCCAATTGACCATACATTTAATTACAAAAAAAAAAAAAAAGAGGTTTATATATATATACACGCATACAAGTATATTGAATAAAACGAGTGAACAAATTTTCAAGTGTGGGTTATATTAATCGTCATTCCGATTGATCAAACGATTCGGCGACTGCTGATTTATCCAATTGCTAAAGGGGGTTTATATTTGCCAGGGAGAACATGTACCATCGATTCTCTGAGAAAGGCGCGTAATTAGGCCGAACGATGGCTCGAAGCAAGTCAAGAAATAAAAAACCAACAAAAATAATAATAAATAAATAAATAAAAACAAAATCCATGTATGTGTATGCATGGAGCCTTTTGTCGATAGATCGTCGGCTAACTAAAAAAAAAAAAAAACCAGTTTGAACCCTTTTTGCACGCATATTATTATTATGTGTGCACATATATTTATTTATTTATTTGTAGCAAAAAGAGAAATTGAGAAAAAAAACGGGGTGCATGGACAAGGTATATAGTTTTTAAAAAAAATATATAAATCTTTGCCTCGGGCACACCCGTGCTGCATACGATTATAACGCTGCACTATAATGCATTTATTTATTCATTGTTATTATTGTTCTCAACAACAACAACAACATACCATTGAATTTTTAAAAAATTTAATTTTATTATTATTTTTCATTATTTAAAATTAAATATTATCTTTCATTTTTAATATTTTTATTGTCTAAAATTATATCAAGTTACTGATGGATTGTAATAAATTAAATTGAATATATTTCAAAAAAAAAAACCTAACACACAAATACCTATGCTATTCTAAAATTATGTTTAAAAAAAAATAAACAAAATATTATGTTTTTTGAATTTATAAATATAATTTGTGACTTTTTTATTATTTTTTTTATATTTAGTTATTCAAATGACACTGTGAATGAAGACTATGAAGAAGAAAAAGATATATAATGGTAAATAGTTATCTAATGTAAATTATATTTTTTTAATAAAAATAAATTTTATTATTTATAGAGAGGAGAGACATAAAGAGTGAGAGAGAAGAGATACATTAGCAAGATGATAGTAATAGCGTAATAAAATAAATTTTGATTGGATGAATATATTGTAGTGATATTATATGAAGAGTATAAAGGGAGCCATCATGATTTGAAGATGGGGCCCCAACCTTGGTATTAATGGTAGTCTCTTGTCTGGGCCTTCAGGGCGTAGGTGTGTCGGTGATTTCTCTTATATATCCCAACAATCTTTCCCTATCTTTATTCTCTCGTTGGATACTTTTAAAATTTTTTTTTTTATAAAATCCTTTCCAGCAAGAAGAGCCTGGTGCCACCACAACAACACCACATTTTATACATACACACAATTTTTTTTTTTTTTATTGTATATGTCATGTGGCATAGTAAGCCTTATGTAGTTTGCTGTTCACCTTGCTCTTGCTTATTTTATGTTATCATTTTTTTTTTTTTTTCATTTAAAAATTCATATTGAGTTTCGTACACGTTACTTTTTTTGCTTTTATATTTGCAAAATTTTTTACATAGATTGTTGTATTCTAACACAAAACACTTGGGGAATGAATTTTGTAAAAAACAAAAATTTATAAATTGATAATTTATACAAAATTTGATGGAAAATATTTTGTATCAATTATTATTTGTTATGTATGTATGTAGATGACACAAAAGTATACCCATAAAAATCACTCATAAAAAAATATTATTTGATGAGGGTATTTTTAACGCGTTATAATATATATTTCAGGTAAAAAAAAAATTATAGGCTTTAGTCATAAAAATTAGAAAATAAAAGAAAAAAAATTCTATATATAAGCTGTATATTTTCAGTAACATAAAAAAATCATGTAAAATTGAATGGCAATAATAACTCAAAATAAATTAATTGAAATTAATTTTTTAGCTCATAAAATTGTGTATAGAATGTAATGAAAAAAAAAATATAAAAATTAACCAACTTGTGCATAGTGATTGTCAATAATTTATGTCACTGGTTTTTTAAAAATTTAAGAAAATAAAAACCTGCTTTGTAATGTTTATTTATTAATTAAAATTAATTATCTCGATTAAGAATTTGAAAAAAAAAATATATCTATATTAATTTTTATTTTTTAAAATGTATTTATCAAATTTAATTGAGGTCAATTATCCTATCAACTGTACTTTAAATGAAAAAAATATAAATAAAAAATAAATCTTATATATTCTCTCAATTCCATCAGAAGTGGTCATTGGCTTAAAATATTCTAAGAGGGTGTCAAGTGTAGCACCCATCGAGGCATCAACCAGGCTCTGTATAATCACGACAATTTATGAGACCATTTACTTTTAGCTATATGTATTATAAAGAGTAGATTGATAAATGTTCAAGTCGATAAGATGACATTGACAGAAATAAACTGAGATTGCTATACTCTGATATACATTCAAGATAAAATAAAAAAATAAAATAAAGCTCCAAAGAAAAGCTTAGAATTAAAAGATAAAAATTAGAGGCAAAAAATAAAATGAAAAAAAAAAAAACCATTTCAGGCCACCCTGTTGCGAGAAAGAGATATAAATGTTTTTTTTTTTTTTTTGTTTTAATCTACAGCACACATGCTGAGTAAAGACTCAAAGTTATCAATTTTTTTTTTTTTTAATTTGATATCCTAATTGCCAAGCAATGACATTTAAAAATTATACAAAAATTTATTATCATTTGACAATAATAAAATCTTAACTTTATATTTATTTATAATAATCAAAAATACTTGAAATTAAAAAATTTTTAAAATTTTATAAACAACATTTTACTGCAATTTATTTATTGCTTTTGATAATTCAAAAATTAAATAAAAATTTATTTAGCAAATAACAATTCGATTATATTATTAATTAAAAATTCCAAATAAATATCTTTAAATAATTTTAAGCCAAAGAAGAAAAAAAAAAAAAACATTTTAAAAATTAAAAACACATCAACATGTGGCCAACACTGTAAGACAAGTGTTTGTATGTATCATGAACAACTTGCTTTACAGTTTTTAAATGAGGAATGTCAACCCGTTTTATAAATAGGACTAACGACTGAATGCTATTATTATTATTATCATTATTATTAATATACATATAAATTTATGAACGTGAGTAGAGTTCGTAAATCAATTTCCTGGAATAAATAACATTTTTGCTTGCAGCCACTTTTAAAGCCAACTGTGACAATTAATCAAGAGACACTTGTCATTTTTAATTTTTTTTTTTACAAGCAACAAGTGTTTCATATTTATTTTTTTATTGTAAATTATTCATTAAACCGAAAATTAAATATATTAGAAATATTTAAATAATAGCAAACACATGTATCTGGACTATTGATAATTATTTATTTTTTTTTTTTCATTATATGCTTGAGTAATTTTCGTGGGTGAACGAGTTAATCTTCCGGTTCCGTTGATTTAATTTAAATTTTAAAATTCCAGGGTATCATTTATTTTGTATTTTCTTGTCATTCATGAGAGGCTTCTAATATGCTTGTCAATAATAATCAACAAATATTATCCCACGAATAAACAGTCATCGGTTTTCGTTTGTTTTTTTTTTTTTTAATTTTTTTTTTTTTTTTTTGACATGCATATTTAAACATTCTTTTTTAGAAGAAATTTCTTTATGTATTTTTTTTTTTTTTGAGCTATTTAATGAAGGACTTCCTGAAGCACCTGAAGATAATATTTGTTAAAAAAATATTTTGAATAAGAAAAAAAAAACCGAAATATTATTATTTTAAAATAAATAAATTTATATATTTTCTATTGTAAAATTTTGGTTTATTTTGTGGTGAATAAAAAAAAAGAAATTTAGGTAATTTCGGAAATAGACACTCAAGCACGTGCTTATATTGCTTTGTCGAAATTCATTCTCACACGACAGGTAGCACTAAAAAAAAAATTCACACAACTAAAAATATACGATATATGAAAAAAATCATATTATTGTTCCACGAATGTTGTCTTTGTGAATTTAACTAATCTAAACATATATAACAACTTCCATATAATCCTAAAGAAATATTTTTTTATTTTCTCTATTTTTCGACTTTTTGATCTTCTTAATTTTTGTTCTCATGGTTTTTTTTTAACAGTAAGAAATAAGTTTACAAGAAATAAACATTAAATTAAAAATTGATTTGAAAAAAAAAATTAAATATAAACCGAATGAATTTTTAAAATGAATAATATATATATAGATCTCTCGAGAGAAAGAAAAAAAATGAAATAAATATAAAAAAAGCATCAAGTTCTGGTTCAAGATCAATAAAGAGTGTGACATTTGAGATGAAAAATAAAATACAGTGAACCACTGTATGCTTTTAAAATAAAATGAGTAAAAGAGGGTGATGAAGAGAAGGGCAACTGGTATTTTTAAGATGAGGGGTTGAAAAAGCATAGTAGATTTTCTACAAAATTTAGAGTAAAGAATGCAAGAAAGAATTGCCTGTGTAGAAATTAAATAAAAAAAAAAAAGCTACACACCACGTGCAACAGGTTCTATATACATTCATTGACATAAACATCAAGGCACACATCAAGAGGGCCACCTGCTTATGCAAGTAACATTAGATACTGCTATAAACATGCAGGAGAAGAGACGAGAGACGATACGGTGCCAAAGAAAAAAAAAAAAAGGGAACACCCTTATACTCATCATCATCATGCACCCACTGCATCAATAAATAAAATTCAATAGAAAAGAAAAATAAATAAATTTGTTTTCTTAAATTTTTATTTATTCAATTGAAATTATATTTTTGAAATATTATTATTATGAATTTAATAGCAAAAAAAAAATTATATTGATAAATATTCAATGTAATTTAAATGATAATTAAAATTGATTGCTAAAAAATTAATTGTGATGTGAAAGTAATTAAAAAACATCAATAAACAAATTAAAAAAAATGAGTTACTAATTTAAACGATAAAATTATATTAATCAATAAGTTAAACATTTTTTTTTTGTTATTATAATGTTCAAGTTAAATGAAGAAATTATACTGTGATTATTATGTGAAATAATAATGATAGTAATTATAAAAAAGAACCTGAAGATTATTAAACCACCCACATACTGACTAGTGTATATTATAAGTCTGCATTTATATTGTATGTAAAAAGAAAAAAAAAATTGTTATGATATAAATGATTGCATGTGAAGACAACTCAGAGGCAAGGGGGTCAAAGTTTTTTTTTTTTTTTTTCATATATGATTCTTGAGTGAGCACGTGTTTATCTCTACAATATAAAACGTCATATTATTAATTGAAGAAGATTGGGATCAATCAGTGTAACAATGAAATGCGTTCTTACAATTCAACTTAATGTCTTGTCTTAAATTTTATATATAAACTCTCATTGATTTTAAATTACTAAAACTGCTTGTTAAAATTATTATTTATTTAAAAATTAAAAGTTAATTTAAGTATATATCTCTTTAGATTTTTTTTAAATTAAAGTTTAAATTTATATTAAAAATATTTTCAAAGCTCACTAGTATGTGCCCTTTTTTCAGGATAATTTGAAATTTATTTTCTTATATTTTTTTTTTTCCCTACGTAGGTGGCATGTAGGTGGAGATGATGATGATTTTTTTTACTTAGTATTATAAGAGAGAACCTGGTGGATGGTAGGCGGTAGATTGGCACGTGCTATGAACAATTCTTGGCACAAACAACAATGCTTGTGAAAGATTAAGAGAAATAAAAATAATATAAAAAAAATAAGATGGAAATAGCCTTAGTGCCCCTGTTGTGTCTTGGGTTTATATGCTCATTTTTTGCAGCTGCTCAAGAAAAAAAAAGAAATTACGTTTAATTGAGTGAAGATCTCTTTTTTTTTTTTTCTCTTAAATTTCTTTCTTTTTTTATGTTTTATTGTTTACTTTTAATTAGCCTGATGTATGAATCTCAATTGTGTGACTTGTTCACTTAATTTTATTTAAAAAAAAAATAATTTAAACCAAATAAAATTGTAACTTTTTTTAAAGTTACTATTTTAAATCATCTAATAGTAGCTAGATAATAGCTACAGATTGTGAATGATAATTCATTCGAAAATAAAATAAGGAAATGAATTTATTCAATTGCATTAAATGAAATCTTTACTGTGTAAATTAGTTTTACCCTGAATAAGGAAACACCAATTTTATCAAGACTATTACTCCAACTTTTTCAACAATCATCATTATAATTATTATGATGAGCATCACGTGATAAATTGTAATTCCGGAATGTAAAAATAGACTACGCTGATAATTCAAGTGTCATATATTAACGAGTTATTTTTTTTTATCTAATAATTTGTCAAATACACCCAAAGTTAGATTAAATCAAAGAAGGTAATGAAGTACGTTTCAAACAACTACTAATGATTAATCTATCAGACTTAAATAATAGTGATGATGATAGTGTGTCACCAAGACATTGAGCATCATGGACACTTGTCAATAACAAAATGTCTCATTAAAAATAAAGCATCATCTTGATATTCAAGAGAACCTGCATTAAATTATTCTTATGCGCATTTAATTTAGCTCTTTCTCAACACAATATTCATGTGAGAAAAGAACAATTTTACCAAGAGTTTCACTGGGTTTTATAAACAATCATCATTATAGTTGTTATATGATGAACATCATAAATAAAGTCGTACGTGATGAATAAAATAACCGAGTATAAATAAGCCTAACTATTAATTCAAGCAAAATGTTTTATAAAATTGTTGTTTAACTATAAAACAACACCACCATGCAAATGTATTTACATGCAAAAAAAAAAAAATTAACAAAAATTGTCTAGTAAAATAACTTACCACGTCCGGTTCTGCATCATTTGTGTAATAATAATTTGGACAATTAGCACTTCCTTGCTAACTGCTAGGTTTTATTTTGTTTTTACTTCTTTCTTTTTTTTCATCTTGACTGATAATGAGTATTTTTGTTTTGGTGACTCGTATGTTTTTTGTGGCATCAGAGGATAATCCATGACGTCATCCTTGATATATAATTTACCCTGCGGATGTGAAACCACAATAAATTACATGGACCGGTCCTAATTGTGTGGCCAAAGATTAAGAAGTATATATCCAGCTCGAATTACATTTCTCTGTTTAACAAAAAAAAGACAATAATAAAAATTAATCAAAAAGTCAACTCAAAATTTTTTTAGCTAAAATTATTATCCAACAATTCAACAAGATAAATTATATTTTTTTATTTTTCTTTCTTATCATTAAATAATATTGTTTGTTAGTGTTTTACCCATATATTCTTAATTTTCATTGACATTTACTATTAAATAATTAAAATTTAATTGAAAAATCACTCAAAAAAATAAATAAATAAACTAAAAAACAATATTTAGCACATAAAAAAACCGTTACACTATTCGCTTAGCAACAATAAGATGGAGATAAAAAGTATGTCCTCTAAACCGAGTTGGTAGCGTCATCTTTATATTTTTAAAAAAAGCATACCAATAATCGATAAGAGTGTATTTCAAATTTTTTTACGTTCTATCTATTTTTTTTCATAACAACGGAAACACACACTCATTTAGTTGTTTATTTGACAACACAACAACTTATACAACTAAATATTTAAATAACAATTATAAATAATGTATTAAAAATTATATAATGATAATTAAAAAAAAATAATAAATTTATGATAATTAAATAAGTTATGCCAGGCTTAGCATTTGGTAGCATTTTGTTCGAATCGAGTCCATTAGTTAACAGTCTAATGTCCGATGCTGGCGAACAAGTGAAAAAATTTTTTTTCACATCTCGACGATCACACGAAGCAGGACAACACGAGGAATCACTCGAAATTTATATACCCGAGGTATGTAATCATTAACAATGTTGCATAACTTGTGTTAAATATAAATAACACATTTAATTTGTTAATAATAATTATTTATTGTAACAAATATTATTATATATTATTTCATTCAAATAAAATAATAATAAATACATTTTATTATTTTATCAATGACAAATCTAACCTATCTCCAACTCTACTATTTAAAAAAGTTGATAGATATATAATTAATTATTGTTTTTTTTTTTGTTTTAATTTGATTTTAGTTGCTACAAGCAAGTTATAGTTTTTATACTTGGCCATCAGCTCCAGTATTAGCCTGGTTTCTTTGGGAAAATCGTCAAGATCTTGTTGGTAAACGTATACTTGAAATTGGTTCTGGTACAGCATTACCAGGTATTGTTGCTAGTAAATGCGGTGCACATGTTACACTAAGTGATTCAGCAAGTTTTCCAAAAAGTTTACAACATATTAAACGTTGTTGTGATTTGAATGGTGTAACATCACAAGTTAAAATAATTGGTATAACTTGGGGACAATTTTTAACAAGTATATTTAATATTGGACAACTTGATTTAATAATTGGATCTGATTGTTTTTATGAACCATCAATATTTGAAGATATTGTTGTTACAATTGGTTATTTATTAGAGAAAAATCATAACGCAAAATTTCTTTGCACATATCAAGAACGTAGTGCTGATTGGTCTATTGAACATTTATTAAATAAGTGGGGTCTTGTTTGTACTCATATACCATTAACTGATCTTGGTGCTGATTCTGGTATATCAATTGGTGAATTAATGCAAGATCATACTATTCATTTATTGGATATAAGACGTGCAACTTGAATTTTAAATAAAAATTCATTATTTACTATTTTTAAAAAAAAAACTATACAAAACAAGGTCATGGCTGGTGTTGCTGTAGGTAAAACACTTCATAAATTACGTGTTGTTAATATTCCATGGACAATTGGTGATTTACAATTGAAACAATATTTTTCACAATTTGGCTTTATTAATCACGCTAAAGTTGTCTTTGACAAACGTACTGGTTTAAGTAAAAATTTTGGTTATCTTGAAATAACCGATAAAGATACTTATCATAATATTGTTGAAAAAAAAAATCATCATCTTGAAGGATATGAGCTTTATGTAAGACGTTTTTTTGAAAATTAAAATTTACATAATAAAAATAATTTAAAATACATACAAATTTGTAGTAAAAAAATATTATTAATTATATTATTAAATAAAAAAGAAAAAATAATAAATAAACATGGCTGAAAATATTGATTTAATTGATGAAATGTCATTGTTAGAAAAAAATTTTAACAAAGCAGCAAATCATTTACAAACAATTGTATCAAAATTAGATTCTGGACAATTATTAGAATTTTATGGTTATTATAAACAAGCAACAATTGGTGTATGTGATGTGCCAAAACCAAGTTGGTATCAAACACAAGCTAAACATAAATGGAGTGTTTGGAATAATCTTGGTAACATGAGTAGAGAAGAAGCTATGAATAAATATATTGATGCAATAACTAAAATTGAACCAGATTGGAAACTTGATAGTAATAACGGTGCAAATAATTCATGGGTTGTTGTTAGTACTTTGCCAAATACCGATAAAAAGCTAAATGACAATGATAAAAAATTATTAGACTGGGTCAAAGAGGGTAATGAAGTACGTGTCAAAGAAATACTCATGATTAATTCATCAGATATAAATAATATTGATGATGATGGTATGTCACCATTACATTGGGCATCTGATCGCGGACACTTGTCAATAATTAAATGTCTCATTGAAAATGGAGCTTATCTAGATCTTCAAGATAATGATGGACAAACTGCATTACATTATGCAGCATCATGTGGACACATTAAAACGGTTGAATATTTAATTTCAGTTGGGGCAAAATTACTTAAGGACAATGACGATTTAACACCAAAAGATGTTGCTGATGAAAATGTTAAAGCCATGCTTTGAATTAATTTTTCTTCTTTTTTTTTATATATATATATTAATAATTAATAAAAATGTAATTCTTGTAATGAATTTTATAAAAATTTCAATACACAATTAATAATTATATAAAAGAACAAAAAAAATTGGTTTAAAACTTGATTTATTTGTTTATTCAATTGATAAACTGTTGGTTGTTTTCTTTATTTTTTAATTATTTTTAATCGTATAATGCATTAAATACACCATTAAACTCACAGCCTAAGACTTCCTTAGGTAAATGCATGCTCTAGTGGTTTTAAAAAAAAAATCTTGATAGATTAATTTGTTTCATCATCATAATTGATTATTAATTTATCATTTAAACAAAATATATATATGCTTGGTATTTATTATTTTATAATAAACACAGCTGATCATATAAAAATACTTGTTGGAAAAATAATATTATCATGTCAACATAATATTTTAGTTTCTTCATTATTCTTCAAGTAGATAAAAATTTTAATTAAAAAAAAAATCATATTTATACTTAATTAATTTTTATAATAATATATATTTTATATTTTTCATCGCGATGTGTCATCAATGATTCAAAATCATTCAAATATGTTTATAGACTATTTCTATAAACTTGAACAGAAAACAAAATTATTTTCTTATTTTTTCAATTAAACAAACGCGCGTAATCACAGTTGCGCTAATGAAAATAATAATTTCAATTATTTTTTTTTTTAAATTATCAATAACAATTAATAAAACAACAAAATTATTTATATTTAAAAATTTTGTCATTAATTGTGTTTGATGATTTAACAATGTGTGTATGTAACTTAAAATTTGTGCGTTAGAAAAAAATGTAAATTCAATAATTGCTAAATAACAAAATCAATGAGAAGCACATTTCTATAATTATTATTAAAAATACATATTATTTAAATAATCTACTTTTAACTGTTGATTTTTTATATTCATCATTTAAAAAATATATTCATATATAAAAAAATTTTTTTTTTTAATTTCCATATGAGGTATAATGTCTTGGACAAAATTATCATTGGATATTTATTATTTATTATTAATTTTAATTCCTGATTTAAATAATGAGGAAGCAAATGCTGATTTATATTTTTTTTTTGAACATTTTTTTTTATATAAATTTGAACAATAATAAAAACGCAAAATAATTTTTGTTCGACTTTGGAAATATTAAATACTAATTAAACAGTACTATTATTATTATTAATAATAAATTGTAATATTTTTTTTTGTTTATATTAAAACATCTTCTAAAGATTAGTAGTTTCATATTCTGATTTAGGACGATTTGTTGGTGGTGGAGGTGGTGGTGGCTGTGGTCTTGGTGGTCGTTGATGAAATCTCGGTGATACGGGTTGTTGTGTTGGTATATTTTGTGGTGATTTTGAAACAATAATTGTTGATGTTTGTGTTTGTACATCAATGATATTACCTTCAGATCTTGTACGTGTATGAGTTTTATTTTGATCTGGTATATCTGGTCGAGGTGGTTTATTATCATCAGCTAATGATACTGATGTTGGTCTACTACCAACACTTGGACTTCTTTGTAATATTGATGTACTATTTCCATTGCTTTCATTTATTGGCTTTTGTTGATTATTACCACGTAATTGTATGATACTCACTTGTTGTTTATCAACTGAATACATATGTGCACGTTCAAGTGTCATTGATCCAATATCTAAATCTAAATTTTCATTACTTTGACGAGGATGTGATCTAATTAAGCTTGATGGTCGTGGAAGTCCTGCTGGTCTTTCTGGAATTGCTGGTTTACTATTACGATCAACTGTTATTTGCCCATCATTTTTTTTTCTCAGTTCAACAACAACTTCATCATTATTTGTTATAGTTGTTCTTGGTGCAGCAATTGGCATTTTACGACGTTCTAATGTTGTTGGTTTTTCAGCAGGTATTGGTTTAAATTTATAAACATCACCATTATTATTATCTATTTCAGCTGTTTTACCAGATACTAAAGAAGCATTAATACTATCAAAACCAATTGGTATAATTACGTCAGAATTTGTAGATATTTTTTCAATTTCATCATCATTTTTTTCAACTATTTCATCATCATTATTATTATTATTATTATTATTATTATTATTTACAACATCAAAACCAAGTGTTTTAATATCTGGTTCATTTTTTTTATCAATTTTATTATCTTTGTCATGATTCGGTTGATATATTGATCCTGTTAATTCGTTATTTACATCAGATTTTTGTGCTTTATATGTATAACGATTTAGTGTTGATGTTGTTAATGGACGTGGTGGTTTGTCTGGTGTTGATGGTATTAATAATTTATCATCGATAATTTTTTTATCAGCTTTATCAGGTGTTGAATTTGGTGGTGTTGGTGCTAATTTATTTTTTCTTCTTGTTGCTGGTCTTGGACTTCCTTGTGGTGGACTTTCACCAAAATCATTTAAACTACCAGTTGATATACATTTATGGATACCAATTATATTATCAGTACCATTTACAATACCAATATCTAAATCACTTTCAAAATCAATATCATCAGGAAAAAACCAATCGGCATAAGTTACCAATTGATCAACTATTTGACTAGAGTTATTTGCAGTACTCATATTCATTCTAAATAAAAAAAAAAAAAAAAAATCATTAATCATATATAAATTAAAATAATTTAAACAAAAAAAATAAAATAACTACGTACACCAAGGTATTTTTATCTTCTTGTGGTGCCCAAATTAAATTTGGTGCAATAACAATTGCAATATTTTGCGGTGTCATTTTATTAACATCACAATTTGTTGTTAATTTTGCCAAAAATTTAATTAAATAACGTAAATTATCATAATTAATTTGTGGTAATTTATGTAAAACTTCCCAAATTGCTTGAAGTCTAGTATCACTTTGAACTATTTTTGATGCTGTCATCCATTCACTATATAATCTAAACAAAATATAAAACAATAATATATAAATTGATGATATAATTATCAATTGATTGTATTTAAATTATTATTTTTGTTGAACGGATGGAGTAAAATTTAAATTGAATGTTTATTGTATTATAAATTATGGTTCATATGTCTGTATTGTGAATCAGTGCAAGTTATAAACTCGAGGTCAAATTAATTTAATGATTCACTTGACTGACAAGTAGTTTTAACCATGGCGTATATAAAATTCAATGAAATAAATAAATAAAAAAAATAATAATAATATATATACCTATAGTTTGGATTTTATCTACTATCATGTGTTTTTTTTTTTACAGATAATCACAAAAAAGAGAGCAATGACCAGAGAAAAAGAATATTAATATATAGATAATATATTTATTATTAACAATGACTCACTTGTATGTAAGAAGTGGTTCTGGTAATTCACGTAAATATGATTTTAACGCACCAGCAATTAAATGAGGGTCTTTATATTCTAATGCAGTATGAAGATTTAAGCAACATGCATCAAGACTCAATTTAATTCTTCTTAATTTTGATGCACCACCAGCAATTCTAAATAAGCCCTCTTCTTCCATACCAATTTTTAATAATGCTGATACACATAATTGTATTGGTAATGCAATTTTTCTATTAGTAACTCTTAAATGTTCTTCCAGTGAATGACCATAAACTGGTTTCATTTCATTGTCATTTATATAACATTCTAATCCAGGTATAAGTTCTTCAAGACAATGTAAGGCACTTTCATGATAAGCACGTTGAAGTTTAACATACTGTATTATTCTTTGAGCAAGTTCTGTTTCTTTAGACATTAATTGAAACATTTCAGCAGCTAATTGATCACGACATTGTTCAACTTTTGTTTCAGCTTCTTCTAATTCTTCACGTAAACTATCAACTTTTGTTGCACCAGTACCTCCATTACCACTGTGTTTAATTGCTTGCATATATCGTGTTCTTGCACTATCCATATCAAGAATTAATTTAGCTAAATTTCTTTTATGTTTAACAATATTTGGTACATCTGTATCCAATATTTGTTGTATTGGTGTTACAACAAATTGTTCAACTTTAGCTTCATGCTCAACAGCTTCATTAGCAAGTGCTATTTGTGTATCACCACATTTTGTTAATACAAAACCTAATAAACCTTCATCAGATGCATTATCAAGCATTGTTTGTCCAAGTATATATTCTGAACATTTTTTCTGTATAACAAAATAAAAATATAAACAAATATAAAACAAATTAATATATTAATTGTAAAATTAGGAAAATTACCAATCGTTTTTCTTTGTGAGCTGGATCTTGTGCTATTGTTTGACTTGGTTGTGAACCAAGTCTTTTACTTAGTCCATTAAGTGCATTTCTAATTTGTTCAACATGTTTATCAGCTGCTTGTAAATCATCTGTCAAAACTTCAGTTTTTCCAGCTCTATGTAAATAGAATAAATAAAATAAAATAATTTAATACCTTTTATAAATGTAAATAAATATATTAATAATTACCTGGAAAATGTTTGATCAGCAAGCTGTTTTACACGAAAAAATTGCTTCTTCATGATGATTTATTTAGTGTTTTTTTTTGTTTTAAATAAAATAAAAAAACTCATACACAGAAACTTTAAATATCACAATAATTAAACTGACACCTTCACAATAACACTTTGTCACTTTACTATTATTTTTTAATCACAAAATAATAATAATAACGTTGAACCGAAAGAAAAAAATATATATGATAAAATAAATTGTTTTATTTTTAATTTAACATTTTTTTTCATATATAATAATACACGTTTGATGGGTGGGTCATTTGATATTATTAAATTATTATTTGTTAAGTAATAAAGTATTGAAAAGTGATTGTCGCAGTAATATCGTCATAATACCTGATGAGTAATGATCTCATACACCACGAAGACAAACACGTAGACAGTGAACATTGTGCACATTTTTATTTCTGATAGCCAGTAACAGCGATAAGCACACAGTATCTATTTTTATCATCAAAATGAAACACTTTACTGTGCCAGTCCCCCCAAAAAATATACCTACACTAATTTTTTTTATATATTCTTCAAAAATATATTTATTCATTTATTTTCTTTATTCTCTCTAAATTATCAATTTACCACAGTTTTAAAAAAAAAAAAAATTTCTTTTTAAATAGAAATTGAAATTAACATGAGTACTCTCACTTTTAAGCTTCAACGATCAACAATCTCTCTTTCTCATTCGAGACAAGACAATAATATTTTTTTTTTTTTATAAATAAAAATATTATATATTAAAAAAATCATGTACTGACTATTTAAATGACGTTGTGTGCATCGTCACGGTATCTTTGTCGTTTACAAATGTTTAAACATTTGCTACGTATTTTTAAAAAAAAAAAACAATTTTAATATAATTTTTTTAGCCACAATTCATGTCTAAAACAAAATATACATTCGAGATAAACAAAAAAATAAAAAATAACATATTATAATAATAATAATAGCACAATGATGATAAATAAAAATAAAGAAAAAAAAAAAACCCTAATCTGTCAACTGTCACATTTGATTGATGATAAATGTCTATCACATTTTTAATCAAATTATATTTATTGTTATTAATAATTGTTACATCTATGTATTGTTATAAATGTATAAAACAAGCATGTTAGTTTATTATTTATTAATCAATGATTATCAATAATCATTATTGTATTTAAAAAAAAATACATAAAAAACAATTCAGCTGACAAATTTGCTTGTGTTGTAAAGTTGCCTTATTACTTGTTAGCTTTTTTTTTCTATTCAAATTAATAATAAATTTAATGATACTAATGCTAATTAAATAGAATGAAATAATTTTAAAATTTATTAACAAATAATTATTGATAATTCATAATTATTTTTTAATTAAAGAGAATTTTTTTTGTTGTAAAATTGACTTTATACTTGGGGGTGGTAAAGATATATCGAATCTCCTATATTTCGATAAATAAACAACTTCAGTTTATGAAAGTAAAATCTTTTTAATGAAAATCTTTGTAGATACGTTTATCTTACTTTTTTATTGTTCGCTCTTTGTTTATCTTGTGTCTACTTGTTTAAAAAAATATATAAAATCCCCCTACGCAATTATGACTCTCTCTCTCTTGGCTTGTTATTTTTTTTACGGAAGCAAACAAAATATTTTAGCTTTTACTTATAACGCGACCTTTCAACAACAACGTAATCATTAATAGTGTCGCACACGATATAAAGAAAAGATATATATTTTATTTGTTATTAAATTTTATAACATACGGTTAATTTATAAAATTAAATTGTATTTATTATTGCATTTTTTTAAGGACTAACATTGACAAACATGGAATTTGACAGGAGCTTTTTAAATGTCATAATGTTAAGTTTTGGTTTTATGCTTGTTTTTACTGCATTCCAAACAATGGGTAATATTGAGGTATGTCGACTTATATTTTATTTATTTATTCAATCATTATTGAGCATTGTTAATAACTACTTTTTTTTTATTTTCATTTTATCACTTCCTGTCAGTTGTGAAACCCACGTGGGATACGTGTAACTTTTTAAATTTTTATTTATTATTTTTTTAAATTTTTTGACATTCACTTAAAGTATACTCTTAAAAAAAAAGTGTAAAAAAGAAAGAGAAAAATAAATAAATTTATTCTTCATTGTAATTTAATATCCTAAATTTATTAACTATTTTTAATGTTCCTATTTGTTTTGTTTCCTAAATTAATATTGTTTATATTTTTTATTACTGCGTATTCAATTTTATTTTATTTTTAATAATACCATTTTATTTTTGCAGTTTGTTTGATGATAACACTTATAATATGTGCGATATATTTAATCATTGAGTCTTGGATATATTTAATTTAAAAAAAATAATAACTCAATATTTAATACGGTAATCATTGTTGATCCAGTTAATTTATTGTTATCATGAATTTTCTTGCTTATTTGTCTTGACATTTTTCAAAGGGGAATGAATTTATTCTTAATAAAATATCAATAATAATAACCAACACACAAAACAATAATTAATAACAAATATTATAATTATAAATAAATAATAAAATGAGGCTAAAAAATATTTGATTGATTGATTGAAACGCGTTGATATCAATTTTATTTGATATAAAGTTTATATCAACATCTTCATGCACTTGTTGAAATTAAAAGCAAAAAATATACTGAGCTTGACATAAATTATTTAATTAAAAATATATTTATAAATAATTAATTCATGGCGCCAATGACAAATCAAAGAAATTCTCGTTAAACTAGAAAGTCCAGATTGGTGCACTGAACCAGCTAGATATTTTTGTTATGAATATTTAAAAAACCGGTTATTTTTATAGCATAAATAAATATAAATTCAACATTGAAAAGTCATTTTAATAAATAAAATTTTAATATAATAAACTTTGTGGTTTAAAAATCTAATATCTTTTATTTGCATACAAAAAATAAAAAAAATATATAAATAAAAAATGATAACAATATCAACTCAACAATTCAATTATCATCAAGATATTTCATTATCATTTAAAAAATAAAATAAAATAATAATGAATGAATTTTTGTTTATCTAAATATTTAAATTAAAATTCAAAGTAAAAGTATAAATATATATTATTTACATAATAATTTGATCGAGCCCCCAGACATTTTATTTATCGTTGACCTTTCAGTGCTATTTGTAATAGTAATATAATAATAAAAAAAAAATAAATAAGATGTTAATAAAATGAAGCTAATGAAATGATGTGTATTTGTTTTTCATAATAATTTATAATTACAGAAAACAATATTGGAAAGTATTAAACAAGATGACAAGACGTTTGATGGTGATGGATATCAAAGTTTGGCAATAATATATGCAGCATTAGCAGCATGTAATTGGCTAGCACCATCATTTATATCAATGACTGGACCACGAGTTGCAATATTTGTTGGTTCATGTTGTTATGGATTTTTTATTGGTACATTTTTAATGCCAAGCTCAACTTTATTATACATTGCATCAGGAATACTCGGTTTTGGTGGAAGTTTATTATGGACCGGTCATGGTATTTATTTAACTAAAAATTCAGATTCCGAAACAATGTCACGTAATTCAAGTTTATTTTGGGCAATATTTCAATCATCACTATTTGCTGGTAATTTATTTGTATTTTTTATGTTTGATGAGCCAAAAATTGATGAACCAACAAGAAAATTAGTATTTTCTGTATTATTAAGTTTATCAATAATTGGTACCATGATGTTATTATTTCTACGTAAGCCACCATATTTATTATCACTTGGTGAGGCTGAAGGTGTATCAAGTGCTGATAAAGAATTAGCATTGCCAGAACAAAAAAATGATAAAAATATATTAACAGCATGGTATGCATTTAAAGAAGCAATATTATTATTTTTAACATGTAAAATAATGTTATTATCATTGACATTTATATATACCGGTTTGGCATTGACATTTTTTTCTGGTGTTTATTCATCAAGCATTGGTTTTACAATTGGCATGGGTGATAAAAGAAAGAGTTTGATTGGACTATCTGGTATATTTATTGGTATTGGTGAAGTTATTGGTGGTATTATATTTGGAATATTATCAACAAAACAAAATACATTTTGTAAATTAAGTGGTTGGAAAATTGTTATTGTTGGATTTGTATTTAGTTCATTTGCTTATGTAACAATATTATTAAATTTACCAAATAATTCACCGTTCAATGATACAAATGACATTGGATTCATAAATCCATCACCGATACTAGCAATGATTGGAAGTTTTACACTTGGTTTTGGTGATGCATGTTATAATACACAAATTTATGCATTACTTGGTGTTATTTATTCAAAAGAATCAGCACCAGCATTTGCATTATTTAAACTTTGTCAATCAATTGCTGCTGCAATTAGTTTTGTTTACAGTACACATCTTGGTCTTCATATACAATTAACAATATTATTTGTATCAATGATACTTGGTACTTGTTCATTTTGTTTTATTGAACTACGTCATTCGCGGAGAAAAAATAGTTTAGATATTATTAATCCTGCACTTGCTGAAAGTGTTAGTGATTAAATTAAATTTATTACATTTTTTATTATGAAAAAAATGAATGTCAGCTAATAATATTGTTAATGATCTTATGATTTTTTAATTTCAATTCAATACGTATTGATTGTAAAGAACAAAAAAAATGTGTCAAATGATTATTGTTGATTTTTAAATTGTTAAATTTATCAATTAAATACTAAATTTTATTTTTATATTAATATAAAGTTGCACAATCAACATTCCGAATGCTGTGAAAATGATAAATTATACATGTAAATATTTAGAAAATATTATAAACATGAAAAATTTTCATTGAGTTAAATTTATATTTTTTTTCTAATTTTTATTGTTTTTATTGACTAAAATTATGACATTACTAACAAATTATATTAAGTCATTTTATTGTTATATATACTCATGTATTTTTATAAAAAAATTGTTAAAATTTAAATAAAAATCTTCAAAAAACACACATTTATTATTGAAACCTGTCTTTGATTTTTATAAATGAGCCTGAAAGAAAAATAAATCGGACAAGAATAAAATACCTTTGATTAAAGCAGCATTAAGAATCACCAACTCATATTCAGAAGTTCTAGGAGGCAGCATCCAGATACACCGATGGCTATCAATGATTTTTTTTTTACATCATAAACAGGTCAAAACTATTATCACCATTTTTCACTTATTTTTGTAAACACTTTTATCAACTTTTATCACTATTATCAAATTAACACCACTTGTTATAGAAGAACAACTAACATAAATGTTTTTGACTTATATAGTTTATCACTTAGTTCTCTTTTATTTTTTTTTCTTTTCTTTTCTCGTCTATTCAATACTTTTTGAATCAAGAGCTTGTTATTGTTATTATATTTCAGTGGCTATATCAACTTTCAGAAATATCTCTCGAGCCAAGTAAAATAAATTATTTTTATTTTTTTTTGGCCTTATTATCACAAATAAATCACCAATTTAGTATCACAAATTTATTATCACAAACTTACATAACATTTGTCTATTAT
>JAPYYR010001283.1:0-54976 GCA_030523065.1 Aphidius colemani | reverse complement strand
TATATTTTTTATTTTAAAGCCTCAGTGGTTACAAGTCCAATTATCGGTTGACGAAGTTGCACTAACAGCAATGAATTTTTTTTCAATCACTCGGAAATTTCTGATAACGGTATTGTGTAGTTTTTACTAGACTTGTACACATTTCACGTAAAAAAGTCATATCTAATAGTATATATGTACTATTTACATGCATGTTTTTTTCAAAAACTATTATTGGCGATTTTTAAAAAAATTATAAAAATAAGATCAATGAAATGCTTTATTTTCCTCACCTTAACACATATATTTTTCCATTATTTTCAAAATCTGGATAGCTGTCATATACTTTCCTCTATATGTATATTGGGGAAAGCGGGGCAAAATAGAACACTTAATATTTTTTTGGCCGTACTATTTTGCTCCGCATTTCCTTATATATATTTCGAAAATTTTGAAAAGATCAAAGATTGTAAAAAGTGTGAGGAAAGTTAATAACTGTATTGTTTAAAATTTTAAAAACAAGATTTTTGAAAATAAAAAAAATTCAAAAGTGAGTAATTATCATTTCAAAGGTTAGCATATGTCTAAATAATCTACTATTATTGTATTTTATTTTTTCCATATTTTTTCTATATCTGTTGGAATTAATATGTAAACAAGATATAATTTTTCTACGTAAAAGTGCATCCTTGAACAAGCTGTAAAAAAACAAAAATAAATAAAACATAAAACCCTTATTTATATAATTCTTATGTTCGCAGGTGGTGACAACTATTATTTCGTACGAGGTGTTATTGTTGCAGTTTCATAGATAAATAAATTAAATTATTGATTAAATAAAAATATTACAATGTTTTAAAATTGTATTAAATTTATATTTATACAAAACAAATTGAGAATTCAGATTCAATTTTATGTTTTAAAATTCCGTATAGATGTTTTACTTATTGTGTGTTGCATTTAATGTAAGTAATTTCATGTTGTTAATAAAGGCTTGTCAATGTTTGCGCAATAAGAAAGGTAAAATCGAATTTTTATTATCTGTATCATGTATTTAAAGAAGCAATATTCTTTTCACATTGTAATTCTTTTGACTCTTGTACAGCAAAGCATATCTTGATAAATTCTTTTAAGCATAATAATCAAAAACAAACAAAATCTCCTTTTTATTGTCGTCAAAAAACTCATTGAACTCGATCATCAAAACGAAATATAATAATTTTATATGTCAACTAAAATAGTTATAAATTATATCGAATTACTTTAATCATGCATTATTACTTAATTTTATTTTCCAAGATATTCATAGTCACTGACAAAGAATTTCATTACTTTGCATATGAAAATGATATTTTTTTATGACTTAAGCTATGCATATCTCAATCTAACAATAGTGTTAGACATGAAACCATTGTTGACAATTGCATTAACAATTTTCATTTCACAGAAAAAAGTATAAATTGATTTTTTTTTTTTTGTCCCTAGTTACCAAGTTACACATTGGCAGTCAAGTGATGGCTCTCAAGTAGACACTTCATTAGAAAGACAAAATAAAGTTTCGAAACTTTTCAATGATTTTTAATACTTGTTATTATTTTCTCAAATCATTTAAACAATTAGTATAAAAAATTCATTTGTATTTTATAAAAATTTTACTAAATTAATTTTGAGTATATACATTGAGACCAATTGGTCTTAAGATGTCAAGTGAACTGGTTGATATTGTAATACAAGAAATTGAGGATGATGGGAGTTCAAATAATTTGCATTTTCCACCACAAAATAGTAGTGATACCTCTTGGGTCATTCAGCCAAGTGCATTGTTTGTTAATCAGTCATCAACCAGAAACAGATTGCACAGAAACAATTGGGTCCTATTATTAATACAACTTAAAGAGATTATCTAATATCAAAATTCAAATTGAGTAATAAGTAGTTTTTTCATTTGGTTTTTACAGAACAATGCTAATAGTTTTCATTCAGCCATCGGACCTATTATTACAATTGGACAGTATTTTGGAATTTTTGCAATGGACGGTGTCAAGAATCCAACTCCAGACATGATGACATTCAAAATTAAATCGTTGAGGACACTATATTCATGTGGAGTGTCATTGAATATTTTAATTTTATTATATTGCATTGTGTTTTACGTTATTAGGGAATCTATTAATCAAAATAAAGGTGAGCATCGATCATCATATTGATATATTGAGTTACTTTATTTTTTTCTTAATTACTGCAGAGGTATCGTCATCTTTAGCGGGATTTGGTATTTTCATTGGGATCACATTATTGACACATGTTACATTCACTTGCTCTTCACAAAAATGGATAAACCTGCAGAAAAAGTGGATAAAAGTCGAAAAGACGCTGGACATGTACGTAAATAAAATAATTCAAAAGTGAAAAATCTTGTTTCGTTTATTAATAACTTTGAAAAAATAAATCGTTTAAAGGTTTTATCAAAAATCAGCACAACTGAATGTTAAATTTAAAATACTTTACGCTGTCATTGGATTTTTTGATATCGGGGAACATATCATGGCTGTCATATTCAGAGCTGATATTTCAAATGGAGTAATGAATTACCTTAAATTCAGAGGACGATTTCTAGTTGAGCCGATTTTAGAAAGCAGTGACTCTCATTTTGGTAAAAATAAATCAAATCTAATATACAAAACAACCTATTTTATATGTTATGCGATGTTGTTATCTATTATTTGTAACAATGGATTTCGTTTCTACAAAAAGACAGTAATTGGCTTGGCATCCCGGGAATTTATGGACTAATTATTGCTGCCATTGCTGCCTTCATAAAAAGCTTTACAAACGTTATCATTATTTTTGTAAGTAAATTTTTTATACATTGTTGAGTTGACTTCTTTTTTATCTAAAATATATATTTATGTTGACATAATGACAGTTGGCAATTGGACTTACTGAAAGATACAAATCGGTGAATCAACATGTTTTTGAATTGATAAAGTCAAATCGTCAACCAATCAATTGGCATCAAATCAAAATACATTATGAAATGTTGAGTGATCTTGTCAGAGAAACAGATCGTGTTATTTCACCGCTAATTTTTTTATCCATTGGTAGTAGTATTTATTTCATCTGTATTTACCTTTTAGGTGGGCTAATGTAAGAAATTTGTTATCGTATAGATTAAAATTTTTTACATATTGACGAATTGTGGGTAATTTTCAGACCAAAACAAGGCGGATTATTTAATACCATATACTTTTTTGGAGCGTTTGGATTATTGGTTATTAAAACAATTGCAGTTATTCTATTTGCAGCCCAAATCAATGACGAGAGTAAAAAACCAATATTATTCCTTTCAAATTGTCCAGTACAAGGTTCTTCATTTGAAGTTAGTTAATATTTTTAACATCTATTATTTTTACATTATTAATATATTTTACTTTATTCTAATAATCATATATTTTTCATTTCAAAGCCTCAGTGGTTACAAGTCCAATTATCGATTAACGAAGTCTCACTCACAGCGATGAATTTCTTTTCCATCACTCGAAAATTTCTGATAACGGTAGGATAGTATTTTCAGTCGATCTTACAATGCATGTTTCTATACGCGCAGTAAAAAATATAAATTAAAAAAAATACTAGTGTTAATAATTCTTATGTTTACAGGTGACAACAACTATTATTTCGTACGAGATATTACTGTTGCAATTCCATAGATAAACAAACTTAAATTGTTGGTTAAATATTGCAATGTTTTAAAATTGTATTGAATTTATATATTTGCGTGGTGTTTTGTGAAGTTCATATATAAATTTATGGAATTTTTCGAAAAAAAAAATTGTAGAATTGAGATTTAATTGTAATGTTTTAAAAAAAATAAAAAAATTGAAACAATAATATTTATTCCTATTTCATTTATTTTTTTCCAATTAATTTGTCATCATTTGAGTTAATAATTTAATAATTTCTCTGTGAATCATCGAGTACTTTATATTACTTTCTTTTCATAAATCCAAATTATCGTTGAAATTAAACGACAGAAATTAACTATTATTTTTCTTTTTCTTTTGGAATGCGCTGTATTTCATGCATAAAAACAATATCGTGTTGTAGGCAAGACAAAAAAAAATTCTACATTTAATCAAATACCTTTTTATTCTGCAACTGTTAACTATATGCTTCAATTTTCTTTTATTCCTTTTAACCAAGGCTGACAATAAATCGATTGATATTTCAAATAATAAAAACACAAACAAACAAATAATAATAAATTCGCATTAATATTTTCTTATTATGTAACAATAAAACAAGTAAAATTACAAATAAACTATTTTAATCTATTATTTCATAAACGATTACAATCGTAAGTTTATATATACACATTTTGTGTTAATCAATTAATTTTATTTTTATTAATTTTCTTTTAATATTAGCATGTTTTTTTTTTTTTTTTTATTAAACCTTTTTCGTTATTAATATAAATAATAACATAATCCTAATATTTACAAATTATTAATTATATTTATTTGTATATTTTTATTAAAAAAAAAAACAAAAAACTATTCATTCTTGCGAAATTAATGTCCATGATACGTTGGATAAACACACGCTCATATTTTATCAAATGATATTTTATTTTGGATCAATTAATGCAACAAAATATTGATTACTTTATCACTCTCATTGGAAACATGATATATATCTATTATTATTTTATATAAACTATATATCACAATTACTGAATAATTACAATTGCAGATTTATTTTCTTCATTTTTTTTCTATACATGTTTAATGAGTGGCATAAAATTTTTAATGATAATTATAATTCACACTATTATTTCCTTAGTCATTATGAATGATACTTTTAAAAAATGATTTTTGAACAAAAAAATTATTACAATCACTTGTAGCTATCACTGTTATATACTTCTAGTATTTTTTAAAACAAAACTGATGTATTATTTTATATTTTTCTTGTATAATTAAAAGCCAGGATTGTAAATTTTATGTAATTTAAAAAAGACATTTTATTAAAAGAGTATTTTTATTAAAAAATAAAATCAAGATGATGGATAAAGTATGACAATCAATTGCAACACGCCCATTTTTCCAATGACACAATGTAAAATTTGAGTATCAAAATCGAAATCATCATCATGAAAAAAAATTAATAGTGAAAAAGTATTGTAAATTATTGTTGTTTTGTTATATTTAAAAAGAGAAAAAACTAAAATACATTTTAATTATATTTATTTAATTTAAATAACAACAAATTGAATGTATATTTTTTATTCTTTTTGTTAAATTCAATTCAATTATTTATTTGTCATTTTTTTGTTTTCTATTACAACAAATGTATCAAGAATGTAATTTATGTACATCAATGATAATTTTTTTTTATATTTTTCATAATGTTGTTTATTAAATCAAAGAAAAAATAATAGTAAATTTGAAATTAAATAAAATACTTGTTTCACTTGTCAAGTTAGATTTAACTGACAATTATTTTTATGTTTTCATTTAATTATTTAATTGTTTTTTTTTTTTTGATTTGTTTATAATACAAGAATTATTAGAGCACCTGTCTCAAATATTCTGAGCTGTATTTTTCATATTTTTAAGATTATTTATTCGTGGCCCCCAATATTAACCAAGATTATATCATTCCATCAAAATTTACATATGTATTTTGTGGCTCACAAATATTGTATACTGTCATAAATAAGTTGTTCCATCAACTTGAAAAAATTTCTACAAAATCATTTATTATTTATAGATTTATTATGAATTACTATATTATTTACTTAAAACAATTATTCATTGTTTTGTTAAATCTAAATTTGTTCTATTTCATTTGGGTAAAAAACAAAATAATAATAATAATTGTAATCAAGGATTGATTTTGTGATCCATATTTTTTTCATTGAGGATCCATTTATGGAATGTTCAATTATTGGGAAGATTTATTTAAGCTATGCTATGTGTTTTTTTTTTTTTTTGTTTTTTTGTATTTTTAAATTAACATTGATCTGGTCATAATACAATTTTAAAACTATTTTATTAATCAACAGAGTATAAATTTCCTAACGTATTTATTTTCCAACGTATCATGGAAATATTGTGACTTTTTTTAATGAGAGCAGAGTATAGAGAGAATCGTTGAGAAAAAAAAAATAATAAAATAAATTTTAAAACTTTAACGTACACTGTTAAAAGCATGCAATGTATTTACTTATTTTTATTAATTTTTTTTTATGTTTACAACCGATTGTTGTACGCAGCATTCAATAACGCATAAACTGCGAATTAGGAAATGTTTTTTTTTTTTTTTTTAATTTTTTTTTTTATTTTATTTTTTTTCGTTAAAATAAAAAAACAAAAACAAAAAAAACGGAGGTATATTTTTTTTTTTGTAATTTTAATTAAGCGATACAACGCATTCAAGTGATTTCGCAATAAATTTACATAGTTTTTCGAATGCGCTTTATCGCAAAAGAAAAAAAAAAAATATTTTTTTTATTTTCTTTTTTTCTATAACAAAATTTAGTGATAATTCACCATTTAATACATTTTTTCTAGCGTAACATTAAAATTAGATTTTTTATTTTTCATTTCGATTTTATTTTTGTTCAAGATAATTGATCTTTTTATAATTAAATTTTTTCTACAATCAATATTGTATGTAAAGTTGATTAAATTTATTTAGTCATGATTGAATATTTTTTTTTTTTTCTAAATTTAATTATAATATATAGAGCATAGTAAACATTACTATTTTCAGCAAGTAACTTGCCAAAAAAAATGTTCATTCTCGGCGAATAATAGTTATCTTTGAATCAATAGATTTTTTTTCTATCTCAAATGTTCTTTAATTTATAATTGACTTTATCTTAATCATGTACAATTGTATACATGTCAATTGAATATTTCTATAATAATAATTATTATTATTTAAATGGTACACAAAGCTTCATCTATATTTTTTTTGTATTTTCCTTTTTGTTTTTTTTTTATATAAAATTTAACGGTATCAAGTTAGTATTTTTTTTTTTGTTCATTAATTCATATAAGTAACGCCACATTCATTTATTCAATTATTCATTTTAAATATGTTTCTACCTACAGTGAAACTATGACTTGGTACAGTCAAAAAGTTGTAAAAAAAAGAGCAAAAAAAAAAAGAGTACACGTCAAAGTTGTGTGACGTCGACGTAGGCACTCTTTAATTCTCCAGAGTTCAAAATAAAAGAAAGCAAAATCGTACGTACATTAATTTTAACAATAAATTATTTGGAATATTATTATTTTCATAATAATTAATTATGTAGTCGTTTGTGCTTTCTAATTATTTTATAAATTCTTGCTTCTCTCTGTCATCATGATTTGTTTGATCATAAAAAAACGATCAACAATAATAATAAAAAAAAAAATTTAATAATAATAAACAAACAAACAAATAATAAAAAATAATAAAATTGACTAAGATGTGATTGCCTAATATATAACAGCCTGCTTAAAAATTCACGTTTAGTTTAACTAACAGTTGAAAGCCACATTAAAGTGAATCAAGAAAACCCGCCGTTGTATCAAGTGAATTTAATATATCTTGGGCATTGAAATTTGATGAATCACCAGTGGGAAGATTGTCAAGAAATTCAAGACTAAAATCAGTCGCTGCTGATACTGATTGATCAGTTGTGGAAGCTGGTTGATTGTGCTGTTGAGGTAAATTCCTAACACCTGGATTTCCACCTCCATACTGTTGATGTGGATGTAATGGTGACCCTTTAATAAAACAAATTTATAATATTAATATTTCATCAATTTAATATATCACATTTAAATTTTATATTATTTAATAATTTTAATACCTGTTCCAGCATTTGTAACTGAACTAACTGATGAAGTTTGTGACATTTGCATTTGCATGGACATTTGATTGTTGCCTTGTTGCATTGCAAGATTTTGTTGTTGATGTTGTTGTGATAATAATTGTTGCATTTGTGAAGTATTTGTCATATTATTACCAGGCATACCACCACTTTGTGAACGAATTAACTGATGTTGCATTTGCGCAGCATTCATTTGCATTCCTCCATTTCCACCCATACCAAAACCACCTGAAATATTTAATTTTGTCATTAAATAAACAATCTCTTTTAAAATAAACCAAACAATGTATTTTATTAAAATAAATAATAATATTTTACCTTGATGTGATTGTTGATTAAATTGCGGTCGCATGTGTCCTTGAAAGCCTTGTTGTTGTTGCATAATAGCAAGATGCCGCCATTCTTGTTGTACACCACCACGCCCAGTAATACTATTTCCAATAACATCAGATGGGCCAACACTAACATTTGGCGGCCGTTGATTATTTGTTCTCGGATAACCTGGTCCTAATCTTTGATGCATTTGATGCATTCCACCAATTGCTGCCATTCCACCAGCTCCACCACTACCAACACCTCCATTACCAACGCCAGCACCTCCAACACCTGGGCCTACACCACCCATATACATATTCCCACCAGCAGAATGTAACGTCTGCTGTTGTTGTTGTTGTTGAGGTGCCATTTGTGGTCTCATCATTGGGCCTATTTAACAATAATAATAATAATAAATATAAATTTTCACTTGACTAAATTATAAAATAATTATATAAATTTTTTAAATATTATATTTACCAGAAGGTGGCATAGCTTGTTGTGCAACTCTTCTAATTGGGCCTGTATTTGAAAATCTCGTTTGTTGTCCCATTCCAATACCAGCATGCATCATTTGTGCTTGAGCTGCTGCTTTGTATTCTGGTGGTGGTGGTCTAACACCACCCATACTTGCTGTCATGTGTTGCTGATGTTGCATTGCCTATTAAACAAAAACAAAAAGACAAACAAATTAATAAATATTTATATATTTATTATTAATACTTTTAAAAATAAATAAACAAACCTGTGCACGAAGTAGATGTTGTTGCTGTTGTTGTTGTTGTTGTTGTTGATGAATTAATTTAGCATGTTGATGCTGATCAACTTGTCCTGGTGGTACTTGTTGTTGTGGATGACCACGATTAGTTGGTGGACCAGTACCTGGTTGTGGTATACCACTACCAGCTGCAGCACGTTGTCTTAAACTTTGTTGTGTAAAATTAATTGTTTGTGATTGTGATACAGAACAGTATGTATCAGTTTGACCAGTTGGTCCCGTTTGATTTTGGCTTTGTTGTTGATTAAAATACATTCCCTGTTGTGCAGCAACAGAGACACCTGATTTTAAATCCCCAGTCAATTGCATATGCTGTCCTGCTGATACCTTTATAATACAAACAAACAAAAACAAAAACAATAATTAAAATATTCAATCAATTTTTGACATTTAAAAATACAAAATAAATCGATTCAACAGCAGCCTCTGTGTACTATATATCAGCAATTGTATAGTTCACAGTTTGCTGCTGCTGCTGCTGTTGATTTCAACTCGCAGACAAGAATTCAAGATCGTATTATTATCATAAATACGTAGAATAACAACATCAAAACATATATATTTGTGTTTCGTAAATGTATATTATATGTATGTATTTGAAACAAGGCATAGATTGTGAGAGAAACTGACATAGCAGTCACGTTTGGCCGTTTGCACGTCAATTATATACGAGCATGGTGATGATTATATCCTGGCTAATATCATGATGGTGAAATTGTTAATCACTGTAAATTCTGACATATCTTGCATTCTGTTGCATATACAATATAGATTCTATATATATATATAATTAATAACATTATTATTATTGTATTATTCTTTTGTTTAATGTTGGATAGCATGTTTGTCTGTCTGTAATACGCAAAAGTCTTTGGATTTAAATTTTACTGTGAGAGGAGGCCATGTAGCGCAAGACTGCGGCCGCTGACCTCCACTCCCACCATCAACACCACCACCATCATCATCATCATCATCATCATCATCATCATCATCATCAGCTTTTTTTGTTTTTTCATTGTCCATATTGCTGTACCGTACTCAAGAGAGAACAAGTGTTATTGGTCAATTCAACTACTCAATTAATTTTTCCCAAAAAAAAAAAAAAAATCACTTTTCATTTTTATATTTTAAAATCATCGACTTGTTAATCTTTTGTATAAATTTTCTTTCATTTTTTTATCCTCCTTGTTGATAATTCGATCATTTTATATGATAAATAAATGAAATAAAAATAAATACATGGTCATGATGATGCACCTATAAATCTCAATAATTTTTATAATCATAAATCAATTGTTATACAAGAAATATAAAGTTTTATTATGACATCATGAATTGACAAATTTTGGTAATATTTTCAACTGTCTAAAAAGTATATACATAATTTCCAATGCTATTTTTTTGATGATGGGAATAAGAGCTGGATGAATGATGATGAGTAGTTGAACAACCAAATATTCTGATGGCTATATCTATATATGAGGTTCTCTTGTATCGATTTCCGATAGCGGCATTTAGTGCTTTTGTATATATTCTGTCTGCTTCCATACGTAGCTGATACGCAAACGTATAGTACTATCCATGACAGCAGCAGGCAACGAGGATACTGTGACTATGTAGGCTACTGCAAATTATGTCCAAAAGCTCAACCCACTATATTCACATATAAACATACATATATGCAGTGTATTGTGCAATGATATACAACAAACTAAATTAGTTATCCAATAGACGACTAGTCAAATGATATATAAATTTTCCCAGGGAAAAAATAAATGTATATATTTTCTAAACTGATGTTAATATTGTTGTAATATATTATCAAAGTGATAGTTGTAATGTTGACAATAAGACTTGGTAAATATATTAATCAAATTTCTATATACAAAGTTTTAGTCAGCTCATATATGAATGCATCCATGAGCTTTATTGAAAAGGGTTTTATATTTTTTGTAATAATTTTAATTTTTTTATGTTTATTTTAATGACAAGTTGGCTTTTGAAAGAAGAAAATCAAAAAATGATTGTTATCCTAACCAGATAGATACATGATGATGATGATGAAAGTGTATAATCAAAGTGGTGTGAGCTATAGAGCCGCACCTAGTGCCAGATAGTCACTAACATAGAAGCTGGTAAGTAGATGTGATGATTACGAATGCCAGACCATCGACCCAGCAAGTCGACAACGACTACGACGACAACGAGAAGCATCATACTATCTTGCTCCAGGCTGTGTCATGAAAGAAAGATGTGCAAATTTGCCCTAGTTTTATGTTAAAATAATTTTAAACTGTATTTTTCTTTTTAAATAATTATTACTATTATATATTTGTTATTTTAATAAATATTAAAATTTAATTTATCAATTTATTGAGTATTTTTGTACTCTAAATATATTTACACTTGAAAAAAATTTAAAAAATTAAATTAATATATTTTTTTAAGTGCCAAAATAAGTATGAATAGATGGGGAAAAAATTACCGAGTAAAACATCAGCAATAAAGTGTAAAATAAATTAAAAGAAACAAATATCTGCAGCTCAATCTAATCTTATCCAATCCATGTCACATAGTATACAAAGTTGTATACATATTTTTGTGTATATACATATAATAATCTACACTGTGCACACCTTTTCTTCGAATTATTATAAGTTTAACTTGCGTCATGCTCATTGGTAACATCAACAACGCACAAATATCATTTTAAAAAATAATAATTTTTAAATACATTGAATAAATATTTTAAAAAATATATTTTAAAATGAATAAATAAAATAAATAATATACCATGACACACTATTCTTAACAATGACTTCCGGTGACCTGAATTAAGATTATCTTATCGAGAATAAACACAACTAACTGGCTAAGTATTAAAATTGTGATAAATAAAAAATAAATAAATTAAACTATATATTTTCAAAATTATCGACTGTAAAAATAATAATATTTTTTTAAAAAAATTACATGTATATTGTCGAATGCACAAGAAAAAAAAAAAATTGTTCTAATCAAAAATCTTTAGTTTAAAAATAAATGAAAATTTAATTTAATTTTAAGAATTTATAGTTTTGCCTTGTGTTTATTTGGCCTAAATTAAATGTATATATATATAATTTTGTATTATAATTTTTATGAGTTCCAGAAGGCGCATATTATAGCTCTACGAAGTAGTCAACACACCGTCATCATTGTCGTCGGGGTTGTCGTCATCATCATCGACTATGTGTATTACTCATAGAAATTAACTCATCTGGCACACTACAAGTGCACATGTGTTCATGTAAATTTACAACAAGATAATAAGCCATATAAATTTTATCATTAGAAATAAAATATATTAAAAATTATTGTTTGATCGAAAATAATTGTTCATAAAGTTTAGCCAGCAGGAGCTGAGTGCGGTGGGAGTTTTGGCTTAATTATAATTTGTTCATTGTTTACATGAAAACTGTCGCGGCAATCTCCTGCAGAATTCACTTTATGTAAGTACATGTATATCGATAGATATCTAATACAAATATGTACGTATAAATTATACAAGTTGAATAGCGGGTTGACTACACCGGTGTCACGGTCGGGTCTAAAATTAGCACGCGACAACAACCAGGACTGGCGAACAAGACAAACTCAAAAAATACATACATCATTTAACAATAATAACAATAACAATACAATTATTGTTTATTGTTTAAATATATATTATTTTTATATATTGATTTATAAAAAAAAATTAAAAATAATAATGTAAAGTTGTTTGTGAGGCGAGAAAATTTCGGTCTAGACTGTACGTGGGCAAACGTCGAGTCGATGTAGGTTACAACGAGGGACATGGGTATTGATTTCATCGCGATATTATGGAATGTGCCTTTTAGATTATATTCTTAAATATATACACGTGAACAATCAATTTGACACATTAATTATTATTTTATTATAAATATTAATTAACTATTTTTTATGTTACTTTTATAATAGAAAAGAAAAAAAAGGTCAAAATGACATTTAAATATTTTTTTTTTTACATATATGCATTTTGAATAAATAATACACAAGGGTTAGCTTCAATCAGATCAAATAGATGGGAAAGAAAAATATATAAAAAGATAAATATCAATTTTTGTCAAGCGCATGTTAATGGAAAAATTATAGATAGTTTAATTCTTTAGAGGGAAGAAAATATATATACATATATATATTGTTAATCTGCGTATAAATATTTATGTAAATATACTCAATATGTTTATTAAAAAATAAAAAAATAAATAAATAATGAATGTATAGGATAAAAGTGTAACCTTTGAACTAAAAATTGGAGGCCACCAAACGCGCCTAACAACGACCACATCATCAACTTCCGGTCAAAAATAACTTATAGAGGAGACGATTGGACGATCAAAAAATAACAAAAGATATATATGTATTTTTTCAATTACCATAAATACGTAAATAACACAAAAAAAAAAGGCTATTCGTTGTTGGTATAATCAGGACATTTGCATCTTGGATCGCCACAAGTTGGCATATATTATAATATCAGTAGTCAAACTATACGTATGAGACGACATGCCCTCAATTATCATCATTACGTAAAATAAATTCAATTAAAAATAATAAAATTAACTTTTATTAATATTTTTAAATTACTAATATTATTATTATTAATTTTTTAAGTTTACTAAATTTATTTCGAATGTCTATAGCTAAGAAAAGGACGTTTTGTTTTTGTTGTTTTTTTTTTTTTTTTCGGATAAAGATTGCTCGGTCGAGTATCATACTAAGAAAGTAAGTCTGAACAAAAAATAAATAAATAAAAAAAAAAAAAAATTATTGAGAAAAAAAAAAATAGAAAAAAAAAAAAAAAAAAAAAAAAAAAAATAAAAAACAAACAAAAGCAACGACTATAATAATTTTACTACAACAACTCAACAGATGTTCAAGTAAAGATACATATTGTTTAAATAAAAGTAAATATATTTATTAATAAAAATAAAAAGTAAAAAACTTACTTGAATTTGATGTCCTGGATTTGATATATGAAGTTGTTGTGCTTGGTTAATTTGTAATGTTGATGTACCAGAACCAGATGATGGTCTTGGTGGTGTTGAATTTGTAAATGGACCACCTTGTCCAGGACCATTTTGATTTTGTCCACCAGTTTGTGCATTACCTCTTGGTGGTAATGGATAACCAGGACTACCATGATTTGGCACTGAGCCAGGACTACCATAAGGTGAATACTGTTGTTTATAACCACCACCAGTGGGTCCAAGTAAATTTGGTTTTCCACTTGTCTGTTGAGGCCTTTTCATATCAATATTTGAAAATTGTGTTTGTGATACAAACATATCACTGGTCTGATTTTGTCCAACAAAACCACCACCACTATTATTATTACTATTATTGTTGTTGTTGTTGTTATTACTATTATTACTATTATTGTTGCTATTATTACTACTATTATTATTATTTTTATGATAAGCATTTTGACCAGGATTTTGAGCATTTTGATTTTGATTTGTTGTTACATTATTTCCAGGACTACCCAAGTATCCTTCATTATTATTGTTATTATTATTATTATTATTATTAAATTGTGAAAATTCAGCGTATGGTGAACGTGATGCTGGACCACGTGCAACAGCAGCAGCAGCAACAGCTGCTGAATTAAAACCAAGACCTAATTGTTGACTTTTATGCTGATGTTGTTCAGCCATTTGTTTTAATGTTTGTGCTGCTGGACTCATTTCTGATTTAAAATCAAGACCAGAATAAGGCATACGTGCTGGTGAATATTGTGATGATGTTACAATATTACCAGGACTTGAATTTGATCCAATATTACCATTACTATTATTTGTACCATTACTAGTACCACCATTATTATTATTATTATTATTGTTATTATTATTATTAATATGATGATGAATATTATCTTTGTCATCTTCAATTTTTATTTGACCATTTAATGGTCCAATATTATTACCAACAATAATTGTATTATTATTTGTACCAACATTGTTATTTGTATTGTTGCTATTATTATTATTATTGTTGCTATTATTACTACTATTGTTGTTGTTGTTATTATTACTATTATTATTGGTCGTATTTAAACCACTAACAAGATTATTATTATTATTATTATTATTTGAATTGACATTGATATTGGCACTTGTATTAACACCAGATAATGGATCAACACTTTTATCTTCAAAATCAAAATCTTTCATAAATTCTGGATGAAAATCTGATATTTCAGATATTAAATCTTTTAATGCATCTGGTGTTATTATTTGATCACCAGCATCATCACCAATAAAATCTGGAAAACCAGGAAAACCAGCACCATTTGCAGCAACATCTTTTTCAAGTGCAGCTGCACACTGTTCAAGATCAACAAATTCATTATCAGGCTCTTGTTTACATTCAACAAGATTACCAATATCAACACAGCCAATACCTCCACTACCATTTGATACAACATTATTACCTCCACTAGGTACACCAACACCACTATTTCCACTTGATTGAGTTCTTGATGATGCAGTTGTTGAATTGTCCATTGTTTTTGGTGATGATGTTGTATTAACATGATCACTTTTAACTGATGTATTTGTAAGTGCTTTAACAGTGACATTTGTTGATATTTGTTGTGCTTGTGAATTTGCTGCTGATGTTGTAAATTCAAGCTGTTGTACAATTTCAACTGAAAATTTCGTTAATCCTTCATTTGCATTATTTCCATTACCTCCATTTCCACTTCCAGGTCCATTATTATTGTTATTATTATTATTGCTGTTGTTGTTGTTGTTATTATTTATATTATTATTATTATTGTTGTTGTTGTTGCTGTTGTTATTGTTACCAATTCCAACACCACCTATTGGACCATTGTTTCCAATCTGTGGACCCGATGAATTTGTACCATTGCCAGTTTGATGTTGACCATGTCCAAGATGTGGTACACCACCAACTGGACCGATTGGCCCTTGTTGATGTTGATGTGGTACTTGTGAACATTGTACTTTAACTGGTGGCTCACCAAAACCACTATCAACTGGTCCAGCACCAGTTGGCTCCAAATCCTCGGCAGTTCTTTTTAAAAACTTTTGCTGCTGAAACAAATTTTAAAAAGATAAAATAACATTAATTAATTAATTATTTTCTTTTTTAATACATCTCAATATATTTTTTTAATTAAATTAATTAAATATCGACCAGTCATTGACAATGAGAAAAAAAAAATTAATGAATTACAAATGTACGCATGTATATTGTTCAGAGTATTGGATCAAAGTTCATTGCTTTATCCAGGTTCCCTTTGAAAGTATCAATTTCCATAATTACAATAACAAATATCAGGACAACAAAATGATTACGCACAAAATATATTTTTAATTAAAACAAAGTAACTTAATTTTTGAATTAATGAATAAATGAGTAAATTATATTTGCCACAAAATAAAATACAATATAAAGTAATAATTTACGTTTGCAAATTATTAATATCAAAGTGAGTTGGAGTATAATATACAGACGCATAATAATATATCAAATGTGCAGTATGTATATGTACATGTTGGAAGTACTGCATTATCAAACAGCGCAGTGTAGATGACTATGTGTGTATATAAATATTCTATCATGCAAAATATTTAAGCACATTGGCATAACTCCCATTATCCGTCGAATTGACTATTGAACAAACAATTCAGACTTGCATGTGTTTGTGTTATATATATTGCATTAACTTTGAGAACATAATAAAAATTAATGCCAATAGAAAATTTAAAATATTTAATAAAAAAAAAAAAAAAAATTAACAAACAAAATATGTTTTATTATATGATGCATATAAAAGACCTGATTTTTCTCTTAAAAGTGTTGAATTTAAATTGACCCCAGCTGTTACCAAAATGACTTTGATATACATAATTGCTTTTCACGCGGTATATATGCGGATTTTGTGTGTGTCGGGGGTTATTGGCTGATGCTATATATGCAGAGGGTGAAAATTGGGAGTTAGATAAGTAAAGATATATGTAAGAGGGTGTAAGAAAGAAGGGGAGATAAATTTTGTAGGGTTAAGAGAGATGTGTATATACATAAAGGGCCTTGGGGTTCGACTTCCGTGACACCGTGTGGTGGTGTGCCGCCAAGGTATCGATTGCCACCCCACACAGTCTGTACGCGCGGGCGTAAGTTTAATATATATGTACATCAGGTAACGGGTAGTACTTTATAGACAAGTATACATATATAGACAAGTATTAAACCGTACTGTTGGCTGTGTCGGCAGTTTACTTTTTCAACTCTTTTTCACCATATAGCTGCAAAGCTTTTTACCACTGTGTGTGCATTTCTCGATATTGCGGACACTGGCTTTTGGATTTTCAACAAATTCCTCCTCTCTCTCTCATCTTGATTTCTTTTTTCTCATCATGAATTTTACTATGCGCTTCACTTTGCTGGTACGGTATGATGATGGTTCCCGTTCAACCCGGCGCCACCGGAACAAACTTGACGCGCGCGCCTTTATAACATTTCGCGGCGCCGACTCTCAAATCGATTCAACGGCGCATACATATAATATCTTTTCTCTACCATGCCGATGGATATCAACCAAAAGAATCGATTGTAAGTTTAAAAATAAAAAAAAATTTATTTATTTCTTTTCATGTTAATGAATTATTTATATAAAAAATAATAAACAAAGGATTTAATTAAATACAAATAATAAATAAACTAAAGAGTCCAAATTTATATGGCATCTAATTCTTGATCGATTATACATGCTCAATGGAATTATAGCACTTTGATATTGTTCTATTTAATACAAAAAAGTGTACATCAAAATTACATTTACATAATTTTTTGAAGATAACAAAAAACGACTTCAACAACAGCAACAATCATATCAAATTATAATTGCTTGTAATTATATTTACATTGACAAACATGAAAATAATTTTTACGTCATATTTGTGTTGTATTATTGTCATCATTATTATAAGCATTGACAAATAAAAGTATCCGCAATCTGCCTGGGCCCTTTACCCTTTGCATTTATCGAGGCCTCGATTTCGTATGTACTATTATAAACTAATACGCGCGCGCACACTATATATATATTTGCAGATTGTATATTCAACATATATAATAGATATATATGTATAACAATCTGGTATATATATATATATATATATATCTATGTACATTCAACCCTCCGGCCTTTCTATCGATCCGTGGCGAGAGGTTTTACACGCCCTCCCTTGGCTCACCACCTCGCCAGTAAAATCCTCGCGAGTAAGAGGTAAAAAAAGGTGAGAGTCCCGTGTTGTGTTCTTCAGTATAAATTCAACCCCTTTCTCCTCAATCATCCCCCTCAATTTTTACATATATAAAACTATCCTGCATCAAATCAACTACTCTGACAAAAATCAAAATTAAATAATACAAAAGAAAAAAGCTTAACTAAATATCAAGTAAAACATAAAATATTTAATTGTGAAAATAAAATTTCAGTCTTTATTTGAATAAAAATAATTTATATCTATATATGTATTGCAAGTCACGAATAACCATTATTTCCGCACGAGCTTGATACCCGTCACGAGGCTAAATATAATACACTCATACTTAGACAAACATAAATATATTATCACACATGAGGATATATATGGCAAAATATATAAAGAGTGGAAATACGTCGATGCTAAAGGAGAAATATATAAAGAGAAAATTGCGGGGAAAGAGAAGAGACAGTGAGGTATTTATTCACCTAAGAAATCATATACAGTAGAACATCTTGAGTGCATTTTTATCATTTTAATTTTCGTTAAAATTATTGTTATAATTATTTGTTATTATTAAACTTTTTCTTTTTTTTTTTTATATAATATTTGTAAATGTAATGTTCAGTAGAGGATGATTAGTACAACGGCTGATTTAGTTGGAGAAAAATGTTTTAAAGACAAACCGGAAAGTTGTGGCATCGTTGTGTTATCTCGGTGTGGCCAGTTAGAAATTCCGTTAGACGGACATCCCGATCCATTGTCGTGCATTTGCTCGTTTTTCTTGCAGTGCATACATATATACACTTAAATGTATGTGTTTATTTATAAAATATAAATTTTTTTTTTCATTTATAAATGAAAAATAATGATAAAAAAAATATACAATTCAGCTAAAAGCGGGATATACAATTAAAATATAAAATAATAATTTTTTTCTTTATTTTTTTAATCAAAACGTACCATCATTTTTAATATCAATGTTGAACAATAATTTTACTCCAAAAATTGTAAATTTTGCCAATTTTTTTCGAGGCCATAATCGATGATTTACTAATTTTTTAAAATCTTTTTTTAATCACTTTTGTGTATAACTTTTTTGAAAAATTTAAAAAGTACAATTTTTTTTTAAAATCCATACACAAAATACACAAGCACAAATCTAATTTGTATATTATTTTGAGGTATTATTTGTTGTTATTATAATTGTTTTTTAAAATTTTACTTAAACGTGGGATTAATTTGTGCGATTTAAAGTTCATAAGTATGTAGTTTGCCACCGTGTGACCTTTTTTTTTTCAAATTAATTCACTGTTTTCCGGTGTGTGGTTGAAATTTGTTGTTGTTTTTTTTTTAAAATATATATCTTGTTTTTGATAAAGTACTGGTTTTATGATTTTTAAATTTAATTTTAATCTGGTGTAATGAGACACACATTAGTTAACGAGTTCGATAGCGCCTCATTCTAACATGGGAAATGACCAATGGGCGGCAAGTTGCCCACTCAAACATCGTTGAATTGTGTGACGAGTCCAGTGTGTTTGACATTCCACTCGATTACAATCCAAGTATCGCATGAAATCCCTTCTCAACTTTGCTATGCGTCAATATTTTCACATGCCAACTTGACTTTATTATTTATCATGTTAATATATAGACAGACATTTTGCTAGAATCATGATGAACCAGTCAATCAACTTGTAAACGAATCATTCATAATTTAATTATGTTTTTTTTTTTTTTTTTTTTATAATATTCTTCTTCTATTACATAATTATGTATAAATGATTCAGTTTTTTTTTCTTTTTATGAATTTATAAATACACTTGATCAACTACTCATCAATTTTCCACTCGTAAATTGTCAACAGGTGGTTTCAAGCAATCGCTTAAATGTCGATGTTACTTTTATTATTTATTCACAATAATTTCATTATTTTTTCATTTTAAAATATATCAATTCTATTTATATAGTCAATAAATATTCAATTAAAAAAATAACAAAAAAACAAAAAAAAAAAAAAAAAAAAAAAAAAAAAAAAAAAAAAAAAAAAAACCACTGTAAAGTCCTTGCTCCCTTTTTTTTATGTCAAAATTATCTTACTACACTTGTTTTTTAAAAAAAATCTAATTATAATAAAAAAAGTTAATACATTATTAAATTTCAAAACGTTAAATATATTTTTTTTTCAATAATTATGAATGATATTAAGTTGATGGAAGAAAAAAGAGTAAAAAAAATACAAATTGTCCAAAAGAAAAAAAAATTGATGGAAGAAAGCCGAAATGAGCTTTTATTAATAGGATGAACTTGGTGTTCGTCCAGTCGAAGACGAAGCCCACGAGCGATTGACTCCTGCGCGTCGTTCCGAGTTGAGTGAGTTTCACCGTTGTGTGGCACGCGTATAACGACGCGCGAGAGAAGTAACAGTGGGAGGTATGGGAAATGTTGTCCCACTGAGTAGGGGATATAAATATATAAAAAAAAAAAATATATATATACAGATAATACGGCTGTAAGGAGGAAAGGGAGTCAGAGGGCCATAAAAGAGGGATATAGACGGTTGATGGCGCGTGCCACAGTACATTTGCAGGTGGAAAGTGCGCGTGCTCAACAATCACCTCACAATCTAACCGTGTAGACTTTGATGATGCCAAATACCAATGATGCTGGATGTCGATAGATCTCTTGATGTCTCTTCCTTTTTTTTTTTTATATTAATTTATCGGTTTTTTTTTGTTTTTTGTTAACAAAGAATTCTTCAACATCATCAACGCAACAGCCATTTAATACCATTTAATTGTTTTATATACAATTTTTATTACAGTTTGTTATCATTTGTAATATTTCCTGTTGATAATATGACTATATTCATTTAAAATTCATAATCAAATTGATTTTTTCTTTTTAACTTTGATATATCATTTGTTTATTGAGTGATCATCACATGAGCTAATGTTGTTTTTTATATTTATTTTGAAAAATTATTATATGACATAAATGTGTAAATTTAATTTATTATTGTTGAATGATATATGAGTTACTAACGGAAGAGCTTTTGATTGTATATATGAGTGTGTCATTGATTCTTTTGTATATAAAATATTTAAATATTTATGGTTGATGTAAAATATATTAAAACAATCAAGTCATATAGTCATTGTGCTGCTTTTTTAAATGAACATATTATCTGTATAATTATCATGATATTTTTAATAAATATAAACAAATAAAATTATTATTTAAAAGTTGTCTTTACTTGCATGTCTTATCGGTTGATGAAATCTCACATCAATGATGATTGTATGTATGTTAAATATCGATTGTTTTTTAAAATACAAAAATGAAAATTTCTTATATTTTATTGATAATAATATTACGCGATATTAAAATTGCCGCGGACAGAGTACAAATATATATAATAAACTTTTATCAACTGTCACGCGGCACACGTGGGTTCATGCAAGTACGTAGCCATGTATTTGAAATACCAAAAAATAACATATTTTTTATTTAAAAATAAATAAATATAAACATAACAAAGTTAACGCCTCAAAGAGTCGTCAGTCACTGACTTGTTTTTATCATCCAATATACTTGAGTTGAATTTAAACATACTTTGCGCGTCGACTCGTATTAACTCGGTACAATTCGACCTGTCTCGTGTCTCATAATATCATCAAAGCACAACTTACATATAATGCAATACAATAATAAATACGTATGTTTTTATGCATATACTAATATACAATAACTGTGCGAGCGCATGTATTTACAGTAAAAATGAACAACAGGCTAGTTACTACATATATCAGTCACTAATCACTAAATACTACTGCCAATTGTCATGTCATGACTCAAAATATATCTCAAAAAAAACTATGATGATAAAAAAAAATCATAAATTATAATTTAACAATAATTTTGTTGCTAAAAATGAATTGAAAAACGAAAAAATTTCATTGCTTATGATTTTGTTTGTTACTTTGACAACAATCATTGATTAAGCTGATAAATCCAGATTGATTTAAAGGTTATGATGCTTAAAGGTTTCAAGAATTCATTTCATTATAATAAAATATTTATACAGCAAGTTTTAGTTTGTATATTATTACATGTTGAAAGAACAAAATGTAATATATACTTTTGTGTGTAAGTTGGTATTTTTTTGTTCATTTATTATATATTGAATAAAAGTGTGTGGGTATAATTGCACATGCGGGGGTGGCGGGGAAGATATTGTCATGTCAAGTTTTGCGCAAACTCAAAACTCAAGTCATTGCGTCATCGGGCTTTCATACGTATTGTATACTGGATATAATACGCGCAAGTAGTACTACCACTACTATAGTCAGCCACTGCCACTAGCCGTCACTGGCACGGCAACGCATCTTTATATTATTATATATATATATTTCAACTCTTTACAATACAGTGGCTTAGCTTGTTCTACCTATACAGACATGATCTCAACTTGTGCTTATCCTTACCACTAGAGTCAGTGATCCTCAATCGAATGACATTCAAAATAAATTTATATTTATTTTTTAAATTTAGGTTTTTCCTCATGATAATATTTATATATCTTCATCAATTAAGGTTAAATAATTATTGTCTCAAATTCTTTACAGTCATGCAATGGACTAATTTTATAAAAATTTTATTTATCAATTCTTGGCAAATAAAACAATTAATCCAGTCAACCAAAGCTTGCTTTTTTTCATTGAAAATTACAAGATATTTTATTGACAAACTCAAAAATATATTATAAATGACATATGATATGTTAAAATACTCAATTTTTCATGTGCTTGCATAAAAAGCACACAGAGCTTTTATTAATTTCTTGGAAATAATACAATGAATGAATTAATTTTTTTAAATAAAAATAATAATGGTTTCATTGTTTCTGATAATATACATATTATCATTTTTCCATTCATCAGTATTTCATTTTATCATTGAAAAAGAAACAGCCAAAGAGATTATCGAATAATAAAAAAGAAAACAATTTTTTAAAAAGCGATAATAGTATTGGGGGTGAGTAGTACGAGGGTCTCGACAAAATGCGTCAATATGCAATTTACAAATAAGTAGAACCAAGAGGATTCTTAACAGTGTAGATATATTTGAAAACCACCCCCGTGAAAATTAACAACGCATGCGCTCCAATGCACAGAGAGTGAGTATATTTACGATTTGACTTGTCTGACTTTCAGCTATAAAATGCGACTGGTAAATAATACTCGAGGGGAAATTAACCCCTTCCACATACACTATGTAAGAATATTGTATTATGAAAATTTTAGTGGAAGGAAAATATTTCTCCTCAGCTAACATTCACTAGTTATACTACCCCCACACTGAAAACCACCCTGTCAAACCCATCTGACTTTGAGTTTATTGCTGAGAATTTAATACCCTGATCAAAGTCACACACATCATATTAATGAACTTTTTAAATACTTTTTCATTTAATTATATTAATTTTAAACATACACTCGTTAATTTATATGAATTCTAAACTCAAATTATATATATCTTCAAAATATATATACTAAAATGAAATTAAATATATTTTATCTTTTGTTTAATTGTACTTTTTTAAAAATAATATTACTTAATATTGAGCACCACTGAATCGCGTTGCATTCCCCTTGTGCAGTCATTGGCGTAGTCTGTGTATTTTTTTTTATATTTATTTCTTAAACATATGTGAATAAATATTTGCAACATTTATTATTATGAAATTTACACTATTATTATAGTATTAAAGGAAAATTCCCCAGCAAAATTTAATATCATTTTTCTTTATAAACGACATAAATTAAAATTATCAAATTAATATATTGTAATTTTTTAATTACCATTATTATTATAATAAAATAGCTTTGATAAATCGAAATAATAAAAATGATTAAATCTTTGTTTTAGTGGTTAACATGTACGTGATGATAAAAATACAATATGAATCTTTACAAAATAGTAATATTAGAGTCGTTGGGTCTCTTTGGTTATATAGTAGTAATGTTGGTTCGTTGGGTGGGTGGGTGGGTGGGTGGGTGGATGGGTTGACGATATAATGGTGTCTTCACACCATATATACAAAATTTTCGCGCGCGCGTCATTTATATCCCCCACTTTGGGGGCAACACACTATCCTGACCAACCGGCTGTTTACTGTTTGGCCTCCCGGGATATCGATCCCAGTGGCGTAAGAACCATACATATATATATATTTACACACTAAGTACACACATATACACAATGCTGGTTGTTACGCGGTGAGTAGAGACAACGTGGATTATATTGGCAGTACAGCAAGACGAAAAAAAAATATAATAATAAAATGTGTAAGAGAGAAAGACAAAATATATAGAAGATGAAGCAGAGGGTAGTTTGATTTCGGAGAAAGGGAAAATAGGCGTCACTGACTCGCGCGTCGATGCTCACCCCAACGACCCCAATAGCTTTGCACTCGAGTAAATAAACTTCTTGTATACAGGGGAGTATAAATTCACCATCTACCTTCACTATTATCCTACAAGCTAGAAATAATCTTCCGGCTATTATCTCATATAATATGTATACATAAAAACACATTTATATTAACAATTACGACACTTTTTTTTTCATTAAATTTCATTATTTTGTTTAATCATGTCAAAAAATTATTCAAATAAAGGCTAGTAGAGTAGAAACTTTCACCTGTACATTGAAATTAATTGGTTTTCTTTTTCAATCTTTACTTCGTGATCATCTCTTTATACGAAAAGAAAAATTAATTTGAATGAAATTTTTCATTACAAAATATATATAGCTTGTTTTCCAATTTGCATATTTAAAAAAATAAAAAAAATTTCATTCAGAGAGAAAGGAAAATAAAAAATTTTAATAGCGGAAGATGTTAAAGTTTCCGGAAGATTTCACAATCCATATATAGATCTTACGAAATTTTCAACAAGTTATATTTGTTATGCAAAAAGAAATTTTATTGAGAAAACAATGGAGTGTTATTTAAATAGTGTAAAATTACAAAATGTATATATTTTACATTTGTGTTGTAAATAATAAATGAATATATACACAAAATATATTGTTAAAAAATAAGAGTTATTATTAATAAATAACATGGAGTGCATTATACTGCAAATGAGAGAGCAAAGATGAGACAGGTTTTATAAATGTACATATATCTTTGGTAAAATAATGTTGAATTTTATAAAATATTCAACGACTGGACCACATTTACTACTATATTTATATGGCCATGTTGTTTTCCAGCATGATGAAAATGCATTCATCTTATACTATGCAACATTTTATGAGCCTTGACTGAATATATATTCTCATTTTGTCTGATGTATTTTTATTATAGTCTCTTTTGTCGTTACTCATTCTATTATATTTTCTTTCCATTTTGAAAATTGAAAAGTTTTAAAAATACTATATTTAAAAAAATATATACATCCATGTACTTTGGCGCCAGACAAATAAAAAGAAGGCCGATTTATTGTTGTGCCTATTTTACATACACACATTATACATGCGACAAGATTACGCAAATATTTTTGCTATACATACAACTGGTATAAAAAACCTTGGTTCAAACCTACAAATTACTTAGTAAAATTGTGCAATACATATATAAGAGAAAAAAATATTAAATATATGTATGTTGTTAGTTGCGAGGACGTCCACAAGTCCATATGTGATGAAAAATAAAAATGAAAGAGAAATAAAAAAATATTGATCAATTTATATTTGCTACTTTTGTAATTGTTTTTCTTGAAAAAATTAAATCTACCTTGATATCAATCAACAGTTTAATGTTGAATAGAAATAAATAATAATTGAGAGGAGTTAAACGGAAGTAGCTGATTAGATAACTGAAGATTCGCTAAAAAGACAATCGAGTATAGACCAAAGTGAACATATAAATAAACTGGCTAACTTGTTGCCCATAAATTATCTATAAATATATTTTAAAATATTGAAAAATGAGTATAAAATTGTGAATAATCATAACGAGAATATAAAAAATGAATATATCAAGTTACATATTGTGTAAAAAAAAAAAATAAAGAAAAAAAAAATGCTTCCTGTGTGTGTATATAGCGAACGAGTGTCGTTGTTGTTATAAAATAAAGGGGCATAAAATTATCCCCACCTGTAACGGATCTTCTTTATCATCATCCCCACTAGTATATGATTGTTATCAACCCTTATTTTTCGGTCACGCGCACATTGCTAAAGAAATCCAAGTGGGAGAGAAAGTCGCATTGAAATTTTCAGTGTGGGTGATACACATTTGAATTGATTAACCTTCTCCAACCAACCCCCAATTTTTTTTTTTTTTTTTTTTTACTAATCTATGCATATTTAAAGGTAAAATAGACCCATGTTTTTCGTGTTTTGTTTTATAATTTTTAATTATTTAAGTGCTTGAATATATTGTTGTTATTATTATACTGATGAAAATTATAGTGCGCTAGTTTTTGCCTTGAATGATTTTTTTTTCTTAAAATTTTTCGGAGTAAATCAATAGAAACTTTTTCACTTTTATTTCGGTAAAATTAATTAAAGCTCATCGAAGCACATCGAGTTTTTTCATCGGGGATAGTTTTAAAATAATATTTACATTTTAAAAAGTCAATAAAATCAAGATTTCTTGAAGAGTTACTTGTTATAAATTTATCAGTCAATAAAACGACCTTATGAAGTCTTAAAATTTCAATTTTTTAGTATACAAAAAACAGAAATATTGATCAATTATCAAAATAATAATAATAATAAATTTTGTATAATTTTGAGTAAAATATTATATAATAAACATTATTAAATTATTAAAATTGTTTAAAAAAATGTTTTTTTGATTTAAAAAATACAAACTCAGTGGTGTCATCTCACGGAAATCTTTAGATCTTTCTGGTTTATTTCGATAATCGTATCGAGTGTGTGCTTCGAGCGTTGTGGCATCAGGGCGTTTTGCTAAGCGTAGTAGTAGACTCGATTTACTTCACCTTGTCTCACCTAACATGATGAGCATATATACACCAATGCTTTTACCCCTACCATTGGTCACTATAGTAAGCCGCAAGAGAGATCGTTGCCTTCTTTTTAACTCAAAATAAAACCCAGAACTCACTTGCATATATATTGTTATATTTTTTTTTTTCATTTTTGTTTTACTACTCTCTTTCTACTACTACTACTAGACTATACATGTACTCCTACCAAATGGCTTTCATTATACTTCACCATAGTGTCCACTCCATAGTCCCTACAAAATTGAACACGTTGAAAAGCCAAAAGAAAAAAAAAACAAAGGCACCCAATTGGCTAAAATGGTGAAAGGAAAAGAGATGATGATCCTTTACAATGTTGCCTTGCATTGCTATGTCTTTCGCTCACGGTCACACCTGCAGTGACGCTCAATTAATTCTATTATGACAAAAAAAAAACCTCGAAAAAAAAAGCCAAATAAATAATTATAAATATTTTATAAAGATAACTTGATTTAACTCGACTTGAAATAAAAAATCTACACAAATAACCAAAAATAATTTTATCGTTAAATATTTTGGAGTAAATTTTAGAGTAAATGCATTTAAAATTTTAGTGAAAGGAGTATATATAGATATAACAACAAAAAAAAAAAAAACAAATTATTGGAATCCGAAGATTGAGAATCACGGAGGATACACAGTATCAGAAATGCTCCACCTAAGATATACATAGTGAACGGTATGAGAGTTGTTGGTTCCTTTCCATAGAGTTACTTGTTTCTTATTATCATCACATGAACGCGCGCGCGTCTTATGTTGAAAAAAATTATAAATAATATATAAATACGCATGCGCAAATTCAACGGTGCTTACTGTGTACGCAAAACTAGCAATATAATGTTGATTAAATGTATGGTGGGAGGAAAGACAACAGGTTGACTCGAGTGTACGCGAGTCAACTCAAAGCATGGTACCAACTCAAGTACAACCAAGAGAGACAAAGGCTCAAGAAATATATCGTATATCGATGCTGACGGCTGTTCACTATACATACAGCTTTTTTTTTTACTCCCCGTTTTCTCCCTCGCCCCACCCCTCTTCTCTTCCTCATAACTCTCAATAAAGCCGCGCGCGCCTTTGCGTGGCAAAAGAAAATGTAAAAAAGAATAATCACCAGCAAGGGATACAACATTTTCCAAAGTGCTAGTATAGTGCTCCCTGTATATAACCCAGAAAGAGAAAAATAAAGGAAAAAATACGAAAAAAGTTTAAGAGGAAAAGAGGGTTTGCGAAAAAAAAAAGGGGAAATATATGATAAGAAAAAATTACTCTGCGGGGGCGCAACATGGAAAGACTTTGCCGTTGCCACGAATTATCATGATTTTTTTTTTTCTTTACTTGTCGAGTCTTGTATGAACTATACTACTATAGTATATAGCTCAAAAAAAATTACAGGCGTTTGTACTCGATCTGACAGTTCATGATTTCACGATTTCTCTTAAATCTCATTGGTTCTCATTATGTACTTTTCTCTCATTGCAATTCATTCTTTCACTTCATGACACACGAGTCTATATTACATACTCGATTTCATTATTTTCTCAAGTACATTTATTTATAAACATAATGGCACACTTGTATTTATTAAATTTTTGAATATTATTGTTAATCATAGTTGCATATTTCAAGCATAAATAAGATGCGCATTGCTGATGTTGTGTCATACATTTTGTTGATAGATAAAATTCCTAGGATGGAAATATCATCTATCACAGTATATTATTTTCATAAATTTATATATATATTATGATGATTAAGAATTCAAGAATTCATGAACGCATACGCCTATGGTATTTCAGCTATAAATGCGCGTATTTTTAACTGCTTGACTTGGCTGATAGATACAGGCAAAATCATCGTGAAAAAAATGAAAATATTGTGAAAAGACAAGGGAAAAATAAAAATTAAAAATCATCTGATAATATTAATATATACATGTATAAAATTGGGAGGAGTATGATGTTGGTTTTATATAAATAAATCTACTCGGATGGGTCATATGCGAATACAAATATCTGTAGGGTTCCTATACAGATACTGGCAGCTTCCGCGGATCATCAAGGTTAATGCCTTCGAGGCCGATACGATCCACTCGCTATTGGATACATGTATATATATATAAACTAAAAGAACCTTGCATTTCTGAGAAGTACATTCAAGCATAACGGTCCACACGTTATAAGAATGGCTCAGTCAATTATTCTATTAAACCAATTATAATTGATAATTATCATAATCATATGAAGGTTAATATTTAAATTTATTTTTCAATATTCTTGATTGTATCAGCATCAATATTATTGACCTAAAAACAATCAAATGAATCATTCAATATTTGTGGAAATTTTTTTTTTTGCTATACCTTTTGACGAGGGCTTGGTGATGGGTATGATGAGTTGACAGATTTTCAATGAGTTGACTGTAAAATCATAGAAAAGTATCACTTTTATGTTGATGTTTTTCATTGTTTATTAGACAAGAGAGTTTGTATTTTATTCTGGCTATTGCAAAATAAAATTTTAGCAAAAATGTCGATTTGCATGAACCAAAGACAATATATTTAGTGTTTAAATTGAAAGATATTTTATATTTTAAATGTCACAATTATTTACTGTACAACATTTAATCATTTCTAATATTTTAAAACCCTTCATGTTTAAATTTCATTGTTCTCTTTAAACTTCCCTGCTGATTTCAAGCAAAATCGTCGAACTATAAAGCGATTATTTGTTGAATAACTATTTATATATTTTTTATATTAAATGTACACATGGTGTATTTTGTAACCACTTTGAAAATATAAAAGAAAACTTTGAAATTATATATATAGCAAAAAAAAATCGAGGCTTATGGAATTTTTTTCCTTTTTTTTTTCTACCTGTAATATATATTTTTTTGAATCTTCAAAAACCATGTACGTTGAGGAGAAAATAAAATGCTGGGAAACAAAAAATATCTGTCATTTTATAATACCTCAATATTGTGAAATGAATGTGAGGTGAAGATTTTCATGAATGCATTCTTCAATTTACAAGGACATTTTCACCCCAAAAAAAAGAAAATATCTTTAAGCTGTCTCAAACCCAGCACAACCCCTGTGGTTTATTGCAGATGGGGTATTTTAGAGTGGAAAAAAAACCTGCTTACTGTTTAGCAAAGGTTTTACAAAGTCAAAGAGCAAAACATTTATATTATCTTTTTAAATATTTTAAATATTTAAAGCTTGTTAAATCAAGAAAAAAAATCAATATTTCCTCTTTTTTCTCTCCCCTATAATTAATTAATGATTTTGTTTTTTAATTTTACTATAAATTACTATATTAATTGCTCTATTTTTAAACAAAAGATTTACGACTTTATAAGGTCATTTTATCGTCTAAATTATCAAAAAAAGCTTCGTAATAATAGTAGAAACATCCAATTTAATATAATTGAATATTTTCACGATTATTTGAATCAACAAAATCTTTCCACGCCCTTTTATACTTAGTATAATATATATTTTGGTTATTTTTTTTTTTTAATTTTGTTTATTCAAGTAGCTTGAGAACCTCTGATTATTTTAGGGGTGCGTAAACTCCAGGCATATTATTTCGTTTACATGTGAGTTGTATATGTGACAACAACAAAAGTGAACAGAAGTCTTGATGGGCCCATATAGATCGACAATTCTTGTCACACATACTTGTGTTTTTATTTTGTTAGTCATAGACAACACATCTATACCAGAATGTATACACATAATGCCATTAAAAAAGCACCATGACGATATATACTAACATTTATCGTGTCCCCAAGTCAGACACAGCTGTTTTGTATTTATCTCACTCTAAAATTCATATACACACATAGACAATTCATTCGAATATATATAAATCTGTTTTTTTTCTATTTTATTTCTACTAGAGAGCCATGTGATTTTACTACTGCCATCATCAACATAGTACTCTCTTTCTTTTTTCTCTTCATCACCCTCTAAGTTACTCTCATCTTGCTCCTTTACTTTTTAACATTTACAAGTAAATCCCTTCTTCATCTTCTTCTTCTTCATTTGATTTTACCATAAATGTATATCTTTACCCCTTGTTTTACTCCAAAAAGCTCCATTAATGATTTTTTTTCTTCAATTATATACTTAACATTGTCTACATTGTATTTTACATGATAAAAAAAAAAAATTTACTTGAAGAATCTTCAATCAAGATGCACACGAGTTCAACTTAATGGTCTTATGTACAACATGTATTGTGTGGGCACTCTGCGTAAAGGCTAATTTAACTTTTTATACACTTCACGAAGTAGAAAATTTGTATTTTTAATTTATATTAAAAATCTTTTAAATTTATATATATAATTATTTAAAATTATAGATAAATAGCAAAAAAAAAAAGGAAAATACTATTAATGAATTGAAATAATAATTTGTCAATATTTATAATATAAAAAAAAAAAAAATCATATGATAAGTGTATTGTGTATTGAGAACCCTTGATGCGTGTGTAAACGATGTTTGCGGGGCGATTAGTAGCTGTCGGGTGTATACTGCGCACATCAGTTTGTCAGCTGTCGTATGTATATGAACAAATGTTGTAGCAATATGAGATGATGATAGTAAGAGTGGTGATGGTGATGGTGAATTTGGTCGCGGTGGTAGTGATGATGATGATGATGATGATGATGGTGGTGGTGGTGGTGGAGACGCGTCCGGTGCAAAGCAAAATCAACGACCTTGTCCGCTAGTTTGTCTTCTCGCTCTGCTTTGGCTAATTAAATGTTGTAATATTATGCTATTTGGCTACATACATGTATCCCAATTGACAATAACAAAATCAATTACGAATGATAAAAATAATTATATTTATTGTTTTTTATCAATTATAATTATTATAATCTAATAATTTTCATTTTATAATTAAATTTTTCAATACAAAAGGGGTCATGAGAGATTCATTGTCGAGTTATATGCTCATAATGACAATAAATATGACGTCAGTTTGATGATTTTTAATTGTGACATCAGTTCAATAGGAAAACGAAATGAATTATTGGCAAAAATATGCTTTTTTTTAAAAATATTTTAAGAAAAAAACATAAACTTACTTAGTACATAGTATAAAATTGCTTATTTAGAACGTTTATATTTTTTATTTTTAGATATATACTGAAGAGTTTATAATGAACTCGTTGCAGACACGATGAAACAGAGGTGAAAGTACGCCCAAGCAGTGTCGCACAACACATACAAATATATAAAAAAAAAAAAATAAAGAAATGAAATTTTAGTCGTTAAAAATTTTACAATATTTCCTAAGGTGCTATAGTTTCATTCTTAATATTTCAACAAGCTGATTATATACAATATATGAGTTCCCAGAAAATTTTATATATTAAATAAATATAAATGCTACATTCGCAGAAAGTTTGAGACGGTCTCCATGAATATTATTATTATATTTTAAAAATTTTTATTCCATTTTTTTTCAAGGCAAAGAGATTATTGCAGCCAATATTGTACACATATTGCCACAAATAAGATACCAATTTGACATAGCTTTTATTTTTTACTTAAAAAAATGATAAGAAACTTATATTTTTTTCTTTAATTTATGATATTTTCAAATGTAATTTACTTATTTACATGAATAAATGCATAAATTGTGTCAAATTTTTTTTATTATTTCTTATTATAAAATAATAATGAGAGAAAATTTAAATTATTATTTATTTATTCAATTTTAAAAAATAACAATAAAACAAGTGACATGCAATTATGAAGAATATGTAATGGTAGTGTAGAAAAAATTTTAATTCAAGGCGATTATGTGTGTCTGTTGTTTCGAAGTATTTAAATTGAATTGTCAATCGGATGACAGGAAGTAAATATACAGCAATAGAGTGTTTTTGTAAATGTGAACCGAATGGAATTTTCAGTAGATATGACGTAAATAATATGTATAAATTTTAACTACATATATTTTGATTTGTAACTATGGAAAATTAGTGGTGTTAGATTAAGTCTGTGTCTTGTTGCATACTTCCAGACATAAAATTGGAGCTGAAAATATTGCAAAAAGGTGGCGCACCACAACAGCAGCTCCATTAAAAAATGCTATGAGTCTGCGCTCTTTTCTGTCCTGAAATTATATACAAACATTTTGCTCTTTGTCCGCTCAAACAGCCTCCTGTTCATTGCAATGTGTGTTCATCCATAACAGAGGTTCACAATCTCAACCGATTACCATGCAATATCATAATTTTATTATTTTTGTTTTCATTTTTATCCAACAACACTTGATTATTTTTCAGCACACTCAAATATCATCCTTTTTTCTTCATCTAACTTTTACCCTTAATTTATTTTCAACAGTGCAACAGTAAGAGACACCCTACGTCATTTTTTTTTTTTTTTTTTTCTTCTTTTTATTTCAACTCAATTATTGCTGATTCGATTGCACGGTTATTAAATCGACCAACACCGAGAAACCTTTCCACGCATCGTCCTCGACATATTTTTATATTAACTGATTGATATATTTATAAATAAATATATATCCGATATTTATTTTAAATAGTTTTTTTTTTTTTTTATATTTGTTAAAAATAACATTGAACAATTTTGTTTATTAGGCGCCACACATTGATGAACCAATTATTTGAAAATGACGTCGACTTTAAAATCCAAAAATAAAGTAGTGTAAAAAGTTTATTTCAATTTTCAACTTATTCAATTCAACTATGCAAATAATAAAAATTTTCAGTATTTTTAAAAAATTATAATAATAAATAAACATATATTTATTATAAAGAAAAAAGTGCAAAGTAAGTTATTTAATTTGTATTTTTTTTCTTCGATTTCACTCTCGCTGTCATTGTCGTTTGACCTCATTGCCAATGACCATCAAGTATTTCGTGTTATTTTTTTGTTTAAATATTAATTAATAAATAAAATTTCAAAATAAATAAATAATAAAAATATTATTTAAATTTTCAACGATAAATTAAAGAAATTAAATGATTTTTTTTCATTTTTTTTTATTTTTTTTCATAAAATTTACTAATTAAATTAGTTTGAATAATTTCCAAGATATTTGACAATGGCATTAGGGATAAATATATTTGAGAACCTCAGGAATATAGCCAGCTGAGAGATTAAAAAATATATGAATATGTCCTGAGGAGGAGGTGGCAACAGCGCTGCTTGGAGCATCAAAGTTGCTCCAAGCTGTGAGCTCAACGTACAAACAACACAACATCCGTAAACTATATATATGAATTTTAATACAATATATGTTTACACACATATATATTATTATTTATCACAATATGTACAAGATGCTGAGAGCCTGACAACAAAAATTCAGGCACGCGGCAAAACTGCGGGTGTGCCAACGTTATTGTCGCGCACGCTTCCACCACGTTGCAGGTCCAGAACCACGCGCGACTTTAAATGCTCCAATTCGTATAAATTCATTTACACATTATTTTATTAGCTAAATTTATTTTATAATTGTTGTTTTTGTTATTGACGATAATTACAATGCTGATAATGATGACGAAATTACGAAAAAATCATATGATAAAGATGCAACCCGCGGGTAAAACCAATTTCACACTTAAATTTATTCAAAAATACACCGAAAAACATAATAATATCATACATTGTTTTAAAAATATAATTTTATTATTATTTTTAAAAAAAATCTGTATTCCGAGTTTCTCATATCTTTGAGAAGTTCCAGATAAATATGCGTCATTCGTTTGGAATTTAAATGTGTCTTTGGTCAGATCTTTGAGAGAAAAAAGCACAAAGACCGACACTCACGGTGAAACTTGTATATATAGTTTTATAATTCTCAATGATTTAATCATCATCATTTTTATTTTACTCTTTTTTTCATCATCTATACTACCTTTATAGTTTTTTTTTTTTGACACTTGTACACAAGTGTTGGAAGACATATAACATAAAGTTTGTATGACATGATATGTAAGAGAGAGTGTGTGTGTGTGTGTTTTTGGGCGGTAAATAATACAAAAGATTATATGAGTGAGTGAGACAAAGATTGAGATGAAAGTATATTAGATGTTTACAGACTTGCCGAATGCCTGGAGAACGCCATTATACGATGGATGGAATTCACTCTGGTTTGACCACCCAGAAGGTACAGCCGGACATACCACCCGCGTTATTAAACAACTCGCCTGTCAAATTATATATGCCTGGTGATATTGATGATCAACTTGCTAATATTCATTGTTATATTTTAAAAACAATGCGTATGATTTTTTATAAAATATTTGTACTAAATTGATTGGAGCTTTCAATAACAGTGGAGCCATGAGAAACATTGCAATGCAAAAATGTTATATCAAGTTGTAAATTGGAGTGCAGTAAATGATTCAAGTGATTGATTTCAATGCGAACCCTTATTTAAAAACTATTTATCTATTTATATCAATGGCAATATTTTATTTCATAACTATTATTAATTTTTTAGCTATTAAAATTAGAACTAATATGCAGGATGACGATGATGATGATGTCAAGGGTTCAAATCTAGATCAAATTATTTTAATAAAACAATTCGGCTAATATTATATATTGGATATATAATTTAACAACTATTTATTTAGGTGGACTTTATTTGGTGTTTTTTTTTTCCCCCCAATGAATATAAAAAAGAAGAAAAAGAAGAAGATGGCTTGATTGAGTTGAATGGCATGTTCTTCTAGCAGGTAAGTTGTAAAAGATATTTGAGTTTATATAGTCTCAGTATATTTCAGGACTGGTTTAACATGACACCACTGGATGGTACACACTATTGGATGCGATGAAAAGAAAGAAAAATGAAGTATTTTTTTTTTGTCTGTGAAGACACAAGGGAAAAAGAAATCGGTATACTGAATTGGGTCTTCTTTATTATATAAATTTTAGTTTTAAAAATTAATGTAAAGCACGCTGATTTACTAAACGATAAAATATATTCACATTATATTGATGATGATAATAAAAAATAATAATTTTAATTGTATATTAAACTTACCACATGAACACTTGAAAGTCCAACATTGTCATTTTGTTTTTTATCAGTTTTCTTAGGTTGTCGTTTAGCTTTACTCTCAAGAAAACGTTTTTGTAAAATATACGTTTCCTGTGAATTTTGTTCACAATGACCTTGAAAACCATGACTAAATTTTGGTACACAATCATTTTGATGTCTACGATAATTATCCATTCTTCTTTTTAAACGATCAGCACCTTGTTTTTTTGTTGTTGTTGTTGATTTAATTGTAATGTTGAATTTAAATGTTCAAAGCCTTGATTTATTGGTGAATGATTTGTAACACTACGTACACGATTAATTTGTAATTGTTGTTGTTGATGTTGTTGTATTGACAATCCAATATTATTATTGTTAATATTATTAACACCAACACCAACACCACCACCACCACCAATACCAATACCACCACCAACACTACAAATTGTATTATTATTATTATTGCCTGGACCACTACCCGTGCCAATGCCGGGGGGGCCTTGCGAAGGCTGATGAGGCACAAGCCCCCCGGCCTCCATACAGCCCCCTAAATCCACTGCAGAATAAGCCAGTTCAGTTGTTGCTTATCAACAAATAAATTATACTATTTTTTTTGATAATATCAATGACAATTATTTCTTTTTAAATATAATTTACTTTCTTCATTTATAGACGTTTTCACACACATTTTTTTAACACAAGTTTAATATTAATTTCCTGTTGTTGTTTGATGACATTTATTGAAGAACACTTATGTGTCATCCACTTGATGCTTTTAATTTTTTTATATATCATTGCTTGTTATTCACTCTATGTTACTAAAATATATAAACACTTTATTTTTTTTTTTTTTTTTCAAATAAATCTCAATGGGAATTGTTTGTTTTTTTCACTCAAATCTAACAAGTTCATTCATGAAGGGGGGGGGGGGAAACAAGTTCAACTAGTAATGTTAATTTTTTATTTTTGGTATTTTTATTAATAAAAAAAATTAGGGAAAATTTCAAAATTGAAAAAAAAATAAAATAAAAAATTATAGCACGGGGCACGAGCGCAGCAGTTGAACTAAAGTTATGTATTTTCACGATAAGAGTGCCCCACAGAGCAGCAGCAACAGTCCAACGAATCTTTTACTTGTTGTGCGAGTTGTAGAAATAAAAAAAAAAAAAAAAGAGGATAAAGAGGAGGAAGAAACTTTAGAGTGGGGGCATGAGACCGGCCGCTCACTGCCTTTCGCTGGTTTTCTACCAGTTCAATTCCTCTTACAAAATTTTATTCACTCCAAATGTCATTATTTTAGAATGACATTACTCATGCTTATATATAACTACATTGAAATTTCATAATTGTAATATAATTACAAAATATTCATGTATCACAATACAACTCTCTCAATATATCTTGTTGATTTTTTTTTTTTTTAATTCTTCAATTTGGAGTATTATTTTGGCAAAATGTTTAATATCATCCAAAAAAAATAAATAAAATTATTATTTTTATTTGTCAACAACAGGTAGCCATGCTTTGCTTATGAAAAAAAATTAATAACTACACTAAAGACGCCAAAAAAAAAAACAAAAATGGAAGCACTTATTTTGGAAATTTATAAATAAACAAGCCCCCCTTTTTGATTTGTCACTCAAAAAAATGGTTCACACACTAATCATAAATTCAAAAACTCCAAATATATATAAAATAAACAAATTTTGTTTAAATATTTCTCACAATTGTTTAACAAAACACTATAAACAAAAAAAAAAACATCAAAGTTACTTAACGTGTCTTTTATAAACTCAAAAATAAATACTACAAATATTTAAATAACTGTCAATAATACTTTAGTATAATAATAATAAAATTTACTAAATCATAAAAATTAATAATTAAATATTAATTATGTATTATGATAAATGTTGTTTATATTGTTTATAAATATTTATTGGCCATGTCGAGCGCACGGGGCCATTAACAGAACTGCGCGTGGGTAACAAACATCAGAGTGTGTTAGATATATAATACAACACAAGAGAGTAGTAGTCCCCCTGGTTTCAAACAATTTCAAACTTTGAGAGAGCAAATGCTCACAAATGCTACGGAACTCACAACCAAGGCATATGTCGTGTTTCAAAACAGTTAACCATAATAACACACATAAAAAATTATGATAAAAAAATGAAAAAAAAAATACATCAGCAACAACTATTACAACTTTTATCTCCTTCTGGATAATTTTTTAACTATTCATTTAAATTAATATAACGATAATCCAAAATAATAAAATTTACATGATAATATTATTTATAATAATAATAATGTTAATAATAATATTGAAATCATACAAACACAGATGTAAATTCAAGCTGTGCCATCTAGCGGATATTCTCTTATCTTAATTTAACTTGAAAAATTTCATTTAATTTTCAACAGAGAAAAGTCTTCTCTTTGTTTTCAATGAATTGCATGTTATTTTTTTATTCATCACGAGTCAAGTCATTGGTAGTATTATTTACAGCAAACTGACTCAACTGAGAATGAAAAAATTAGCTGATCTTTTTTTTTTTTTTTTTTTATTTGGCGTTTGAATTTTATGTTAATATTTATATATGAATTTTATTTAAACAATATTTGAATATTTTTATGATACATATCTATTTGTTTTATCATTTAGTCACAATTTTTATTATACAATTTGAGATAAAAATATGTTTATCATCTAGTTATTCGTATTTATTTAAAAACAAAATGCCAATTTTTTAAAATTTGCCAGTCTTTTTTGAGCTTTTATTGAATTTTGGCATTTTTAAAATTGTCTTATGTTATTAATCTAATTGTCAATGGATTTTTTTTTTTATTACATATTTGCCAATACTTTTAGACGTGCATTATCATTCGTTATTTTATTCAAACATTATAGACTAGAACGCGCTGAATACATAATTAAAATTAAAGAAATATATAATTTTTTTTTCTCATGATAATAAGTGCAATTTTGTTTATCAATTGTTTGTTTATTTTTTTTACAAAAAAAAATTAAATGTATGCTCATTCACAGTTGATATTTACTGTACATTATTTAAAATTTTATTATTATTTTTTGTCATATTTTGATTATTACGATGGAATTTAAATAAATTTTCGATTAAAATTTACTATTTTTGTTTATTAATTGGTTTTTGAGAATTGAAATGCACAGTATTCTATTTATTAATTATAATTATTGAAATTAATAATAATTTATTGGCCTAGTGCTGTACTGTTATGTAGGATTTTCCTAAGTTTTTCTAAAATTGTCTTGTTATATTTTCTTTTCTTTTTTCATATGATAAAGGCGTTTCTATAATTTTATCTCTAAAAATAAAATTGACAATTGTTGTTGTTTCGATTTGTTATTTTATTAGTCATATTTTTTTTTTTTTGTCTGGTATTTTTACCTATAATGAGACTCAATGTATTACAGTCTCGATTCTACAAATTATCAACTATTTTGTCCAAAATTTGGACGTTATTCGATGCATTATTTAAATAATTATTTAAATATTTATAATTTTATTATTTATATTCACAATGTCAAAAGAATATTAGTTTAAAAATAATTTACATTATTTTTTCGTTTAATATTATTAACAGATTACAATATTTTTATGAGTTTTTAATAAAATTTACAATCACAATTACTAAAATTTATAATAATTATTAACGTTATTAAAATTATAATCTTATTTGAAATTTCTTGTTTGTTTTTTTCAAATATAAATTCATCGAGTTAAATAATACACATATTGTTTTTAAATAATTTAAAAAAAAAAAAACATAAAAAAATAATTATTTACCATGCAGTATTTTAATTATTATATATTAAATTATAATTAATTTTTATTATAGTAAAAAAATAAATTAAATCAATCAATATTAGCAAAATAAACTAACGATAACTATTTATTGAGTGCAAATAAATTATTAATACGTATACTGCAAGGCCCTCCAATGAAAACACCCAAATTTATCGAAAAAAAAAAGAATTTTTTTATCGGGTATTTCGTTAATTAATGGAATTTTTTTAAAAAAATCATTAAATATCATACGAATTTTATACAAAAAAAAACTTAAATGTATACTCTTTCACAATTGATATTTACTGTACATTATTTAAAACTTTATTATTATTTTTTTGTCATATTTTGATTATTACGATTGAAGTTAATAACTCGAGTACTTCATATGAATCCCATGATTTTTTTAAAACATGTTTATTTACAAATTGCACATGAGATAAAAATTAAAATTTAAATAAAACAAATAGTCAATTATAAAAGACAGCAAAAAAACTTGTCGCTGTTATTTTTATCTAAATTTTTTTCCTTCATTTTAAAGGAATAATTAACAACAACATTAATGATGGTATAAAATTTAAAATCTAAAAATGGACGAAAACTTAAGTAATAAAAAAAAAAAAAATTGATATGCCCTTTTATAAAATAAATTGCAATTTAAAATAAATAAAATTAATACACTACGTGCTTTATATAAGTTTGATTAATTAATTAAAAGTTAATTACTCAATAATAAAATTTAAAAAAAAATAAAATAAAAATATATGTCAAGGCAGTCACGATTATTATTTTTCTTTTGTTCATAAAAATAAAGTGTAAATAAACGATGACTAATAAAATTTATAATAATATATTATAATATTTATGAAAAATATATAACTTTATGAAATGTCATTTTAGTTGCTCTCTTGGTATTGCAATGGGGAAAAAATAAAATAAATAACACTGAATGAATGCACAGATGGTGAAATAAATCTAATTACCTGTTTAATTGTTTATATTACTGCTAAATGCAGGTTGAATCTGGATGTTGACTGGCTGATTTACGTGTTTTTTTTGGTTCTTTTGCTGTTAATTCTTGTGATGGTCTTCTTGGACTGCCTAATGTAACAAGTGCTGATGCAACTGCTAAACCAGCACTTTGTCCAGCTGGTGTGTAAAGCTCATCACCAGTTGGAAGTCTAACAAGCAGAGATAATACTGCTGCTTTATTACCACAACAAGGTTCTAATGCAATGGGACTTGGTGCATCTTGAAAATCCTTAAAGCAATAAATTAAATTTGTCAATATTTCAATGTTCATTTTAAAAATAATTTATATAATTACCTTTTTCTTTTTATGTCTTGTGTTACCATTGAGTTCTTGTTCATTTTTTAATACTTGACTTGATACATCACGTATATTTATTTCAACAAGTACTCGACTAAATGCACGACTAGCCATTTGTTGCATTTCAACAAATAAACGTTGTCGTCTTCGATACATGTCATATTTTTGTTTTATTTTCCATAATATTGCAGCAACCATTAACAACGCAAGGAAACACCTGTGTGGAGTCATATAATCTCTAGTTTACAAGTTAGTACTGCCTGAGGTTTATAGCAACAATTAAAAATATGTACTGATGGTACAACATGCTTGCTATTGTTTAATGAATTTATAATATTATTTTAATGTAACGATTTTACTTACGTAGAAAATGTTATGAAAAACTGCTGTAGATTTAATTTCGAATATTGTGAAAATGATATTTGTATCCATAATGGTGGTTGAAAATCATATACATATACATAAAATGTTGTATTACCAGTTGCAAAATTATAATCAGCTTTACTAAAACGATATTTATATGTTGTACAATTTGCACCAAGTAATAATGGTTGTTCTGGACGATTAGCTTTTCTCATTGTTATATTCATTTTAGCAAGTACTGAGCATGCTATCGAAAATTCAGCATCGACATCTGGTTTTGATGGTGAATTTTTAAAATTAATTGCTCTATAATGACGATCTCCTTTTTTACTAAGATCAAATGTAAATTGATAATCAATAGCCAATTGATCTGTAATATAAAATAAAAATAATAAGTAAAAATAAATAAATAATTATAATAAATAAATAAACTTACAAAAACAAGAACCCTTTGTTGGATCACCTTCATAAAGACTAGTTATATCGCAACGTTCACAATGATCACCAATAATTCCTTTAGTTGTACAATAACATTTACCAGTTTCACTAGTACATTCAGTACCCTGATCATTGCAAGAACAAGGTTGGCATGTTGCACCATTAAGTGGACTACCGTAATAACCAGGCATACATTCATCACAATGTACACCACGTGTTAAATTACCACATGGTTTAATGCATTCATTACTATCACCAATACAAGTACTATGTCCATTACATTGACATGCTGGACAACTTGTAAAAAACCATTGATTTATTTTACAATAATTATTTTTAATATTTGAATTTGGTCCTCTTGAACCACCAGACATACATTTACCTTTGCCTGTTTTAGAACCATCATCACACCAACCACAACCAGGGTCAGATCTACAATCTAAACATGAATCATAAAAACTACACCATTCTTTACCACTATTTGTATCACGACAACTTGATTCACTTGTTGTCCATTCACGACATTGACCATATGGAAAACTAACTGGGTATGCATTTTTATCGACACATTTATTTTCATTTTGACACCAAATACAATCAAACTCTGTACAATTACGACAAGATGTCCAATCAACACATGGTGTATATGTTCTACATGATTCCATTGTCAATGGTTGTGCTTGTATTCTGTTGTTATTATTTAAACTATAATTATTGTTGTTGTTGTTGTAAATTTGATTACTGTTGCTACTGCTGCTGCTGCTGCTGCTGCTATGATGATGATTATTTAACATAAATGTATCTTTTATTTTCATGAGTGGTTTACATCTGTCATTACCATTTGGCCATGCCCACATACAATGTGGATTACTTGTACATGCATGACATGTATGTAATTGATAACATTCAATACCAGAATATAAATCACATTGTTCTAATGTTGTTATACCAACAATTGGTGGTTCATCACCACCACCACGTCTGCATATTTCGTATGCACAATTTTTACCACACCATGCACAATCATATGAATTTTGTACACATGCTGAACAATATTTAAATAATTTACATAATTCTTCTGGTGATGTCATACCACGTGGTTGTTGATTATCATCTGGACAACGTATATATGTATATGTTGTATCATAGTTATCAATATGTATAATTTTTTTATTATATTCAACACAACGATCTTGTCTTTTATCCCAAATACATTTTGTTCCAGTTCTTGATATAAGACATTGACTTTGTGTTAGCAAATGTTGACAACTACCAGGTGTATACTTTATCATATCAGATAGTATTTGTCCATCAAAACCACCATAAATATACATTGACTTTTGAAATACATTTGCACTGTGTCCATATCTTGGTAAATCTGTCATTTCACGTGGCATTGGAAAATAATGCCACGAATCACAGGTGACATCATATGCAATTGTATCTGCTGAATAACAACGTGCACCATGTGAATGAATCGTATCATTATGTGTATTACCACCAAATACTAACATTAATCCATCACTGACAAATACACCAGTATGAAAAAAACGTGCTGATGGTGCTGATGTTAATAAACGCCACACATGACTATTTGGATTATATGAATATATACGACTTGTTAATGCTTGTGTACTTTGTGATTCAGATACATAACCACCATAAACATATATTAAATTTGTTGATTTATCATGTGCTGAACTATGACCATATCCACCTTTTACTGGAAAACCAATTGTATCAATTATTTTCCATTCACGTGTACCGAAATAATATTCTTGTACTGTATTTAAGTAACCATACTGTGGTGAATGACCAAATATAACAACCATTTTTTCATTTTTATCATGACTATCATGTATTAAAGTTGCTGTATGTCCAGCAACATTTAATGGTCCACACATTGTCATTGACATTGTTTTATTACCAACAATATTATTATTACAATTACTTTTAACTGTAACATTTTCCCATATTTTTGCTGATATATCAAATGCCCAAATTTCATTTGTAAACGTTGTATTATCTTTAACACCACCATACATAAATATTTTATCACCAAATAAAACACATGAATGTGCATAACGTGATAATGGATGTGGACCTTCAATATGTGGTGTTTCCCAAATATTACCATTAAAATCATAAACATATATCATTTTTGATTTATGAAAACTTTCACCACCAACAATATACAATGAATCATGCCATACTATTGAACAATGACTTGCTGAACCATCTGGTAAATAATAATCAGATGTTATTGTTTCCCAATAACCACGTTCAACTTTTTGACTACAATCTGGTCCTTTAAAACCAGGCAAACAATCACACTGATGTTTTTCTGGATTACATTCACCTTGTTCATGTTGATGAGTACAATTATTTGGACATACTGGTGAATCACATGCTTCACCAGTCCACATGCCATCACATGTGCATGTACCATCAATACATGCACCATGACCAGAACAATCAGTATGTGAATATCTAAATTAAAATTAAAATTAAAAACTCATTTATTCTCTTTCATTATTATTTTTATTATTAAGATTTAATTACCTGCTTGGACATGCATTAACTTTGTAGGATATATTAAAACCACTCATATTATATGCAACATCAGAGTAAAAATGTAGGAAGACAGTACCAGATTTTGCAATGATTTCTGGTACACGACGTATGTGATAACCATCTTTGTGCATTAAACCAGTAAATATACCAAGTAATGGTGCTTCAACACTATCACCATCATAAATATACAAATGATCCCAGCCACATTCTGTTGCAAATTCTTCAATATGCAATCGTATTGATGAATTTGGACTACTCTCAATTAGCCACGAACATTTAACATCTGTTGTGTAATTTCCAACGCCATCATGAATACTTCCTGATGGTGCTGTAAGTCTATGACATAATAATATTTAGTATTTATATTATTACAGTTAAAGGTATAAATAAAATAACCTCGGTGTTATAAAAATTAAATATAATTTAATTTAATTTACGCTATTTAACACTATAGGCTTGAGAAAATAAAAAAAAAGATATCTTGACTTGTCTTTTTCTTCTGAGAAAGAGAAAGAGACAAGTTCCGTTATGTACTACTACTGTAAATGATAAATATCATTTTGATGATGAAAAATATCAACAAAAAAAGAATAAATAAATTAAATAATTTAAATTACATGTAGATATTAATATTCACGATTTGTGATTGTAATATAAAATGAGGGGATCAATGACTTCACATGATTTGATGTGTTTATTAATGAGTTGGCAGCTCAATGTATACATTAAAAAAATCATCATAATGTAAAAAATTAAATGTATATAATTACATAGTGTCATAGAAATATAAATTTGTAATTTTTTTTTTTCGTAAACTTACTTGACTTTACCACTGCAATGTTGACATGCTGAACCTTGCCAACCATCATGACAAATACAGCTACCATTGACACAGTCACCGTTGACACAATTGTCTAGAGTACAACTTACAATTTCTGGACCGGATGTTGTTGATGATGAAGATGATGATGATGCTGCTGTTGTTGTTGTTACAACTCCAAATAAAACTAACAATACAATCACAGCCCATAACAATGGATAGGTAATAATATACTTGAATATATTATCATAATGTGACAGATATTTACGACGATATTTTGATTTAAATAGAAATAAAAACATCTGCACAACTTCTGCCATTTTGCTGGGCTTCCATGTCAGAGACAATGGCCAATGGCGAACACGAAAAATTGACTCGTTTTCAATCACTTCGCTTGTTAAGTCGAGAATGATGATGAATTTAATTGTCGACTATTTTTATTAACTATAAATATTATATTATTATTTTTATAATTTATATATGTCGATTTATATTGGATACATTTTACTTGTTGAAGAAATAATATCAAACAGTTAGAAAATACAATAAATTACTGTAAAAACTGGTAAAAACTACCTGTCAAAAGATTAGTGGAGATATTCTCACACACCAGTCTACAAACTTGTCAAGTTAATATATATATAAAGTCCTCCTCTTTCACCCACTTTTGCTTTACCCCCCAGGCCCATCAAAGATCACCGCCATTTTTTTTTTTTTTTTTCCAAGTTAATTCAAATTACATTTGATTTCTTATATAGTTAAATTTCAAATCTGTTTGTTAGCATTTTTAAATTACTATTTTTTAGATAAGCTATAAGCTTTTTGATAAGACAATATGTTTATTTGAATTTTTGTTATTTTTTTTTTATTTTTATGAGCCTGGCAGTCGGTACAGTAGAAAATATCTGTCTCACATAAAACGCGCGAAAATTTAAAAATAAATTCAACTTCGATAAAAACAACAACACCAGTGTCCTGCGCGATACGAGTGATATGAAATATATATAAAATACGAAACAAACGAAGGCACGAACTCACTCTTGCAGATGCTCAAATGCATTCAATGTGTAAGGAAATAAAAATGTTGTAGTCTATAATTTTAAATCAATTAAATATAACACATAATTTGCTAAATAAAAACTCACAAATGTATAAATTTTAATTGAATTTATAAGTATTTTTAAGACATTTCAATAACTCATCAAGAACAAAGGTGCGTTGATTTTTATTTTTTAATTTATATTTTGTTTTTTGATAAAAAAAATGATTGCAACATTAGGTGTATTCAGTTATTTTTTTTTTTAAATTTGATTTTCTACTTTTTTAAAAAATCTATATTTTTATTTTTTTTCTGTATAGATTTTAAGTTATGATTGGACCATCATCCGGTGTTAATGATGTTAAAAATCATGATGAACATCCAGTGCGTATTAAAAGAAAAATATTTGAAGAATTGGATATTGATAGTTTTTGTGATGAAGTGTGTCAAAGTGCTAAAAAGTGTAATTCAATGGAATCTGATATATTAAATATTGACACAGATGATATTGAGTTATCATTGTCATCAGCATCCCCATTACAATCTCCATTAATACAAGATACATTAAATAATGAATCAGTAACGAGACTAGAAGTTCTTGTTGTTGATGGTACTTGGGATGTATCAAATCTTGCTGGAGCAGATTTCATTGATTTTTTACCAGGACTCAATCATGAAGCAGGAATAACAATTGGTCATAATAATATTGATAATATTGATAATAATTATGGAACAATATTATCATATTGGGAACAAGAAACAACAGAGACAAGTGATTGTACAAATATACTTGATCATCATGAATTATCATGCCCAGAATTAACACAATCACCACCACAACAACAACAACAACAACAACACCAACAGCAACGTTCTTCACCAGTTGTTAATTATGAAACACAAACATCAACTGGTAATCAACAAGATGATCAGGAAAATGCTAATCTTTCATGGCTCATTGATTTTAAATTAGATAATTTTATTGAAGCACCAGAAGAAAAAACAATTTTACCATGTCCAAGAACAAACAATAATGGTAAATAAAAAATTAATATTAAATTTTTCTTTCATTTGGATAAAATAATATCATATAATTTCAGTTAATAAAAATCGTAATCATGCAACGACAATAACAACAACATATCATAGTGATAATAGAAAATCATACAACAGTGAAAACAATGAACAAGCTATTAAAACACAATCACAAATAACAACGAGCTTTACTTCACCAATTGATAATCGTAATTATTCATCATCAGTACGTTCAGATGGACCAAAAAAACCACCATTTACATATACAGAACTCATTGAACATGCTCTACATGAAAAAGGAGAATTAACAGTGTCTGCAATTTATCAATGGATATCGTAAGTATTAAAAAAAATTTATTTCTATTTTTTGAATTGTGCATTTATTTTGAAATATATATAGTTTAAAGTTTGTAAGATTTTAAATTTTTATTTGGTGACTGTATATATATTTGATCGTCACAAATTGAGGGTGCAAAAATATTGCCTGGTACTTGATGGTACCACTGCCCCCAATGCTCGGTACTACCTGGTACCACCTTCTACCCTCATCTGACTGTTTCAACTTTTGCAGCATTTAACTGAGCTTTCACTCGTTAAATTGTTTAAAATATCAAAATATTTTTTTATTTATAAATTAATAATGTTTTTTAATTTTTTCTAATTTTAATTTTATTTTTTTCAATGATTTTAGATTTTTTTTTATTCAATATAATTTAAGCCAAATTTTCAATAATTTTAGCAATCAAAAATATATATTTGTATAAATAAATTAATAGTAAATTTTTTTGCAATTAATTATCAATAAATTAATTGATTTTCATTGTTCAAATTACATTTATCAAATAGACAAATAGAAAAATCAAAACAATAAATTTGAAGGTCATTTAATCAAAAGTAGAATCAAAAAAAAAAAAATGTCAACACTCTTTTAATGTCTCGTGATTATATATGATATATATTTTGACATTAAATGTATATTATTATTGAAATTATAATTGATTTATAAATATATACAAATGTAATCACTGGGGCGTGTAAAGAGATAGTTTACTGCGACAAAAAAACCTTCTTCCCCTCAAGCATAAACGACTAATGGCATATGAATTTTTTTTTTTTTTGGGGGTGGGTAACATGCCGTGACATCGCACAAGCTAAACCAGGTGATCCGGTATAGTAAATTACAATTGAGGGGTAGATATGAATTGTTTTTCAAATTTTCAAGATGACATGATTACAAAAAAATTCACAAATGATTACGTTGAAAAAATACGAATAAATTAATGTATTTTCTGTTAATTGTGGTGCTGACATGTACCTGTTACCATTCAGTTGATCATCTTTTTTTGTTCCTCGACAGTGAACACTTTCCATATTACAAGAGTAATGATGATCGTTGGAAAAATTCAGTTCGGCATAATTTATCAATAAATCCACATTTTCGAAAAGGATCAAAAGCACCACATGGAGCTGGACACTTGTGGGCAATTGCTAATCGGGAAGACATGAGACCACGTCAATTAACAGCAATGCAAAATTTCATTTCAAATTCAATGTCAAAGCAAGGAGTTAAAAATTCTAGTGAAATAAATTACACACGAAAAAATAGCACAGATAATACAACAAGGTTAATAATATAATTAATAAGTAGTCAACTAATTGTAATAATAATTTAATCATTTTGTTTGTCTAGACAATGTGGTGTAGCTATTGATGAAGTTGCAACAGCAACTGCAAGTATTAGTCAATCAACTGATGAAGATATTTTATCATCATCATCATCATCAACACTAGAACACTGTGCTGAACAAATATTAAATGGTATAAAAAGAGAAGTTGAAGTTCAGTATCTTGTACCAATGACACAACAAAATAATTCAAATAATGATCGTCAATCTCCACCAACTGATCAAACTTGTATTGACAAAGCAACAGGTTTGTATTTAAAAAAAGAAAATTACATTATTGAAATAATAAAAAATAGGGTAAATATAATAATGATATTTATTAAAAAAAGAACGTGACTGTTGGAACGTTCTTGCAGATTTTTTGAATCCAGTATCAAAAGAAGTTGTTGCTGAAGAATGTGGCCTTATTGGTGAGGGTTATCTTGTAACTGATTTAAATCCATCAACTTTTGGCCTCAGTATGGCTGAATCAGAAATAATAACATCAGAAAATTTATTTGGTGAAGAATTGAGTTTTCAATTTTATGAATTATCATCATCATCATCACAAATACAATCAGCCTGACGAAGTGAAAAGAAAAATAATTGTATTCGTATGATATTTTTAGATGATAAAAATATACATAATTTTCATACAATTGATGGTAATAATTGTCCAGGTTTTATACTTCCGGATGATATTACAATATAAATAATCATGATGATACTGTTAATAATATTATTGATGATTGATTCCATTGGCTATAAGTGTGCCTTAACAAATAAAATTCATTATTTATATATAATAAATATTAACGAAAATGTTTTATCAAAAAAATAAATAATAAAACTTGAGTGTTTGTCGATAGACATGATTTATAACTTGTGCTATTCACGATTTGTCTTCTAGTCTTTAATTAATTAATCATGATGATTTTTGTATTAGCAAAGAAATAAAATATTTACAATTTAAAAAGTCAAGACAATTTAATTATTTTAGCTTTTAATACAATATTAAAAATAATTTCATTCATTATTTTGTTGTTTTTCTGAGCTTTTAGGCTGTTCTTCTTTCTTTGTTGTAACACTTTTTGATTGTTCCATCAATTGTGCCATTATTTTTTTGGATCTCTCTTCTTTTTTAGCAGCTTTTCTTAATTTTTTATCTTCTTTTTCTTTCATTTCAATCATTTGTTTAAATCTTTCATCACCTAAAATACATAAATCATTAATTAAGTAAATTTATTAATTTAATTTTATTATGAAATTAATGTAAACAACTTACGAGGATCAATTCTAAATCCAAATTGTCGTCGTACTTCTTCAACAAGACGTTCTTTACGTTCTTTTGCTGCAAGCATTTCTTTTTCTTTTTTATTTATTTTGTCATTTAACTCTTTTTGCCATTTATCAACCATTGACATATTTTTTGCAATTTCAATTTCTCTATAAAAATAAAAAATAATTATAAAACAATGTTTATAAATTATAATAATAATATTATATACCTTTTTTGTATTTTTTCTTCATCTTCTTTGTGACGTTGTTCAATGAGTTTCCAACGTTCTTGTATTGACAAAGGATATCCTGTATTTTCATACTCAATTTTATCATCAATTTCTTCTTTTGTTGGCCAAATGCAACCAACTGGTACATCCAATGAATCAACACCATATCTACCAACTGTTCTTTGCTTAAAACGAACAGTGTCATGAATCCATAACATACTTTGTTCATATGGTTTTACACCCATTATTCTATTACGATCTTGTGGTCGTAAATTTGATTTATTTCTTTTTCTTAACATTGCTTCTTGTTCTTCAGGTGTTCTATAATCAAGATACTTTGGAGTCTCATCAGCAGAAATTCCATCAATATCTTCAGATTTATAAACACCTTTTGTTGAATAACATTGCTTTGACAAAAGTCGATAAACTCCAACATTTAATCCAATGCTTTTTTCACTTAATAAAACTCTTGAATTCATTGTTGAATATTATTATTAATTATTTTTTTTAGACATGTATACAACAACAATAATTTGTGATCTTACTGTAACCTTAAAATTTTTATTTTGCTACTTTGAACATGGAGCATGAAGGTCTATATAAAACTCTCCATGTCTTTGATGGCTAAGGTATAGTTTCCATTTGAACGACAGTAGATATTTTCCGTCAAATAAAAATTCATCATCGGTAAATTAGATGTCGATAAAAATATAATTTAGATCGACACATAAAATTCAAATTTAAATATACATAGGAAGCATAGATAGCCACATAAGAAAAATTTAAAACACACATATATAGGTATATATATTTTTTACTTTTTTTTTTTGTTTAATTATTTGGATAGAGAGCAGAAGAGAGAAAGAGAAAGAGAAAAAACAAAAAAAAAAAAAAAAAAAAAAAAAAAAAAAAAAAAAAAAAAGTAAACACAAGCAAAAGTTGAAGAACTCTTTGGAAACTCTGAAAAGTCTCTCGCGTTTTGTTGACAAATTCATTTGTGAAAAAAAATTATCAGTTTCATTGTTTAAAAGTTTAAAAAAAAAACTTTGTGAGTCAAAAAAAATTGTAATTAATTACTTAGTTCATCAAAATAATATTAATGTAAATTATTAATAAATTTATAAATAAATAAATAAATAAATAATTCTCAAATTAATTTTGAAGTGAAACTAGAAGTGGATATGGCTGATAAGAACGACATGGAATTATCAAAAAAATCATCTGGTAGCCAGGTTAAGGTAATGGTTTTGTCATACAATGATATTTTACCTTGATTCATTTTTATTTCTCATTTCGTTTTTATTTTTTTATTTTTTTAAAAAGATCACTGATGATCTTGAATCCATGGATTGTAATGATGAACAAAGCAAAGTTGGTCAAGCTGGAGAAAAAAAACCAGTTGTATGTATATTTTTTTTACAAATTTTGATTGTTTGTTGGATTTAAGATCTGCTGCCATTTTGCATTCAATATTATTCATAATATTATAAAATAATTATCATTTGTTTTAATTATTTATCTATTTATCTTGAATCCATGAATTGGAATGATGATGAACGCAAGTCTTATTTTTTTTTATTGTTTTAATATACATTTGATTATTCACATGGAAGGAGCTTGCAAAGATGCCTGATGCTTCAACTGGTTCTTCACCTGGTACTCTACTTGGTGCTTCAACTGATACTCCAGCTGATGCTGCTCATGATGCCTCAGCATCAAAAATTGATCAACTTGGAAAAAAACAAGGGGAATTGCCTGTAAGTATATTTTCTTTCAATATTGATTATATATTAGACTTGAAATATACTTTTATTTTGTACTTAAAAATGTTCTTTAACTTGTGACTTGATATAAAACGAAAGGCTTATTAATCAATTTATTGTTATTATTTTTTTTCACATTATAGGAATTACCGATGTTTGAAAAGATCCCTCCAGCAACAGAACCACCTGTACCAGGAGTAAGTTATATATATGCTATATTTATTTATCTTGAAACTGTTTTTACTAATTATTCATTGTAATAATTTTTTTACAGCCATTGGCCGTTGCCCATAAACCATTTAATACATTGTTGTCAAAACCAGTTTATGACGTAGGAATAAAAGATGGTATTAAAGGAGATGAAATAATTGAAAAGAGAGGAGAACTTATAAACGATAACATTCCTAAAGATTATTAATATTATTATCTATTAATGAAATCCATTCATTATTTTTCATTTTGATATTTTTTCTATAAACTTCAACTACTTTTCAACGTTCATTAAAATTAGTAATTAAATTTCATAAAAATGTTTCATGTTTGAACAAAATTCATGTTTGTCAAATGAGTTAATAATATAGGGTTAATTTGAATTTGTTTCACAATGTTCAGTTGGATATAAAGAAAATAAAATTGAATAATTCAGTTTAAATTTACAAATAATATATCAAAAACACCACATATTGGATAGACAATTAACAAAAGATACATCAAAATCCATGAACCCATGAACCAATCAATTTATTGCCTGAAAAAATTATTATTCATTTGTTTTTTTTTTTTTTTCGAATTAAAAATACACATCAATCAATATTTTCTTCTATTTTTTCTTCTTTTTTTGTTCCAATAAAATTTTTAGTAAATTACCAATAAATATGAACGATGGATCAAAAGAACGTGGCATTGATAAAATATTTGATTGTGGTAAGTAAATATTTTATCACATTATAATTTATAATTTAAAAACAAATCTATTTCATTAGTCACGTGGGCAGTTGATCAGAGCATAAAACATGTCAACAAAGTTTGTCCATCACGTGAAAAATGGACTTGGGACAGACTTATTTCATCAGGATCTCAAAACAAGAATCCCAATAATGATAATAATAAAACAAACAATAATAATTATAGTTACAAAAATTTGAATGAAAAGCAACAAGACATAAAAAGTTTTAATCAAAAAAATATTAATGATAAAACAATTGATCTATCAGTTGCTGCCAATGTCAATTGCTGTCATATTAAAATCCAGGTAACTTATTTACAAACCTTCAAATTGAATAAGCTATTTATAAATTTAATTGTTAATCAATGTCAATTAATGATTTCATAATATTATTTTCTAAAGGATCCTTGTGCTGCTTGTTGTTGCGAATCAAACTCTCATCTACCATCAACCTGCCCAGATGGACCAAGGCGTTTAAAAAAATATCCAAAATGTGGATGTAAATCAAACAATTCAAGTAACGTTGAAGCCTGCTGCGAAGCTTGTAAAAGTCATCTTCATTCTGTTTAAAAAAAAAATCCAATTAATTCCAAGTGAATACAAGAAAATAAAAATATTAAAATAACATGATTTATTACTGTGTCGTAATATTTTAGCCTTGGCCATGGCATCGACGATAGAAATTCTTAATTAAATTGAAAAAGAAAAACATTATCATCATCATAATCACAAATGTATGGCATAATTAATATCATAAGTTAATTTAATTTTATAAAACGAATTTGGTTATTATCACAAATGTTTTTTTGTTTGTTTTCTTCTTTTTTTTTTTTGATATTACGTTGAAGGCACGATGACCTTAGTGATAGCTGATCAAGTATAAATACATGTATCCCCTACTTCTCGAAATGATTTTTCGAAAGCTAGTGGGGATCTGAATATTCTCTAAAAAACTTTGTCGTGTCAGACTCGTGTAACTCGTGTGTTCATTATTCACAATTATACATTGATCTCTCATATTTTATTGCTAATTATTGTAATAAAATTATTTAATTCATAAATATTTTCCACAATTGTAACAATGAATCACAGTGAGTTAATTTTTATACTTTTTTCTTTAAATTTAATAATTTTTTAAATGTTATTTATTATTAATTAATATATTTTATAAATAAATTTTCATAATTAAGTTGATATATATTTTAACTGGTAAATTATTTCTAGCGTTTATATATTTTCTTTATAAAAATTTATCAACTCAAAAAGTTATCTGAAACACATACACCTGTTGATAC
>JAPYYR010001282.1:0-24399 GCA_030523065.1 Aphidius colemani | reverse complement strand
TAATTTATTAAACGTCCATTTGAATCCTTCGTGAATTCCTTGTCCGTTTAATATTTTCCATACCAAGTTTCTCTATCATTTCACCTTGACAAAAACTTTTCTCTGATATTTCTCCGATTATCGATTAAAAAAAAAAAAAAACTCTAAATCAAAATTATCTCCAACTTATTTCCATGAATCTAAATGGCCAATGATAATCATTAATTAGAAAATTAATTAAAAAGACTTCCAAGTGGAATTTGGCCATTTCATTTCCAGCCATCGACATGATTAACATTGACCCAGCACGAATCACAAATAAAAAAAAAATAAAACTAGATACAATCTGAGTAAATAGAAAGAAAAAAAAAGAATAGTGATTGAAATTACAAGCACATGGCCCAAGAATTGCGTGATTGAAGATGAAACTTATCCGAAAACCATTCATGCCATGAAGACATGTAAATATTTATAGAAACGTCTGCTCAATGTTTCATCACGCACAGTCAAATATCTATACTCAACATTTCAAAATAAAAATTAAATCTCTGCACATATTTAAACCAACTACATTAATATTCTTTTTTAATTATTTTTTTTCATACAAATAATAAACATACAAGAAAATTTTTACACTCAACACCTATAGTAACACTCAATACGTAAATCAAATTAACATATATCAATATTTTCATGTATGAATATTCATCATCTTGAAATTGCAAGGCATCAACAAGAACAATGAACATCTCAAGAAGCCACTGATTATCTGACGATAACTTAACTCACCAATTCTGTGAAAAAAAAGCCAATAAAAGCCTCAAGCAACTTGCTGATAAAAAAAAATATTGATGCTGATTTTACACAAAAAACACTCTGCTGTTTTTTTTTTTCTAAAAGATAAAATTTACCTTTTGCAACATCAGCATGAATTTCAGGATATAAATAAACATATTATCAACAATAAATATTTTTATTAAAAATAAAAAAACATTATTAATTTTGCTTTCAATTTTATAGCTTTTTTTTTGATTAATTCATGAGTTTTTTTTTCTATTTAAATTTTCAAGTGTTTCAGTATAAAGATGTATATAGATTATTGTAAAAATCAAAAGCTCAGAGCTTTTTGTGTGGAGCAAAAATATGTTGGGAGGAAAAATAGGAAGAAAAAAAAGAACGGAAGGATACGCAAAAATGCAAACGGGTTGCTGATGAAAGGAAGTGAATAGGATAGATAAAAAAATAAATAAATAATAACGAAAGGGTTGAGCATGCGCGTATTAAGGTATCTAGAAAAGCTCCAAGTGATTTTTTTATTATTTTTTTTTGTTCCAGTTGCCGGTAGACGCTTTACCGAGCACCGCGACGCTCGTCGTCGTCACGACGTTATTGCCTGACGAGGGCTTCGGGGTACATCGGATCATTTCGTTATTATTATTTATTTAAAAAAAAAAAAAATTTACTTGTTACAGTGGGTGATTGTGTTGTTGTGAGGTGTTTTGTGGTCCATCAGGTGGCAAAAGAAAGGTCTGATAATAAATAACAACAGCCAAGATTTACAATAAAGTAAAAATTAATTTGTAAAAAATATCATACTAAATTACGTAAAGAAAAATATATATCAAATATAAATAATAACAGCACAATGATACAATAAAAATATAACAAAAAGTAGTTATAAAATATATGAAAAACAAAAAAAAGAAAAAAATTATAAAAAAGAAAATTTAAAACAAAGGATAGAAATAATTTGCACGACGACAGAATAGAATTGCTAAAGGTGAACTCTCTCTTTGATTCCATTGTATTATCAGCAATAAAATAAAAAAGTAAAAAAAAAATCTACATAATATAAGAAATTTTTAAAATAAAAAAGAAACAGCTACATAAATAATGTTATTTTTTAAATTATACAAAGTTAAAAACCAAAGACATTGAAGAATTCAAAAAAGTAATTTACAAATAATCATTACGTCAATCATGTCGTTGTTTGATTTTTTTTCTTTGTGACGTTTTCATTGTGCCCAGGCTTTGCCTGGTCGTCTATCAATAAACGGTAAAGAAAATATAATTCTGAGGATAAAAAATTAATCAAATTAATTATTTTTTATGTAAAAAAAAAAATTTGACTTTGAAGAAGAACAACAAAAAGAAAAATATACAAAGAGATTTGACGTTTTAAAGATTCAAACAAAATAAATAATGTCGATGAATTATTATAGACCTGGATATCGTTATCGTTCAGCAACAACTGTTGCTAGAACAAGTGCAAATGGTGAAACCCAAGGATCAGATAGTGATGTTGCAGAGTTGAGTGATCTTGAGGATGATGAAGATGAAGATGACGCTGTTCGATTAAGAATGTCAAATGAATTACCAATCGATGGAATGAATGAAATTGATGAAGAGCCTGATGACCTAGAAGGAACAAGTGATAGCAGGTATGATGATGATGATGATGACGACGACGATGATGATGATGATGATGAAGATGATGATGATGATGATGATGATGAGGGTGGCGTTGCTGGACAAGAGCTACCCTATCCAGGTTTTATCCCCATCGCATTTCGATATCTTGATCAAAAAACAAAACCGCGCAACTGGTGTCTTGCTCTCATCACAAATCCATATCCTTTTTTTATCATTCAAAATTCAATTAACATAATCAAAACAATTATAAAACATCCAAATATAATTAATTTTCAAATATATTTTTATTAGAAAATAATAGTTATAATACAAAACAACAATCTAAAATAAAAGTCATGACTTTTTATATGGCTTTTTTTTTTTATAAAATTAAATATCAAACAAAATAAAAAAAGCCCATTGATTAAAATAAAATTAAAAAAAAAGACCCGGGTAAAATAAACATAAACTAAATGACCTCAAAAATCAATGAAGCAACCCAAATCGTGTAGCCATCTAATATTATATCCATATTAAAAATTCAATATATATATTATAATACACACCCTACTTGAACTTGTGATCAATGGTCACACCAGCAGGTAAAAAAAAAATCATCACAATTTTATATAAATAATGTAGCCAAGATAAAGGGGCTTATCAATATATCAGATTATCATCTGTCGACTTGTTATCCCTGAAAATACGTCATCAATTTTTATCACAATGAAAAAAAAAAAATATCATTAATAAATTTAACTACAAAAACAATTTAACTACATTAAAAATATATAGATAACATTTTGTTTGATAAAAAAAATATATTCAAAGTAGTTTGATATGATAAAAAATACTTTTGTTTTTACAATAAAATCAGCTAATAAATTACGTAAAATAAAATTGATAATTCGCGTTGGGATGAATAGAAAAACAAATGGAAAATTGATTTTATAACTTGAAGATCTATGTGATGGATAAATAGAGAATATGATTTTGTAAGTGCAAAAGATGCCCGGGATATGTTGAAAATTTGTGTGTGTGTGGATGTTTGTTGAGGTAAATAGGTCATCGATCGATCTGTCCTTGGAGTAATCGTGGCACACAGGAAACGCGGGAATTGCACAGTAACATTGGTGAATCCGTTTTACAGTAGTTTTCTCAAAAGCTGCTGAGCATAACACACATGACATTTTCGTATATATAAACTCTATGTACATGAAATTGCAAAAAAAAATATAGACACGTTTAACTGGAATTAAATGAAGCACACATGTTCAACTCCTTATCGTATTATTGGCTATGATTATATCAAACTCAACTGCAAACTACATTAGACCCATAAAAATATACAAAAAGATAATTGAAAAAAAAAAATAAATTACATAATTAAAACACATGGATATTGATTTTTTTTTTATACAATTATAATTGACAAAATTATAGCGGAGAAAACGAGATAAATAATTGGTTTATCCACAAGTTCCATAAACAGTTAATTAGTAAAATGAAAAAAAAAAAGAGAAGAATTTTTTTTCTTTTTGTATTGTTTATCATTGGAAAATTGTTTGCTATTTGGTGAGTTAATTTTGCTGGATGGATTGACGGAAACAAGAGTAGATCGAACAATTTACTAAAGCGACAATTGACAATTAGTCAACTCGTCATTTTAGTTATTAACTGTTAAACTCACATATCGATGAAATTTTTTTTTTCCATTTTTTTTATTTATTATTTTTTTTTTATTCTCTACAAAAAACCGTATGATGTAATTTATATTAGTTTTATTTTCCCCTATTTTTTTTCTCATTTATCATAATTTTTTTTTTAATATTTTTCTTTTTACAACACAAAAAAAATAGACACGCAATGTGATTAGATCAACTATCAACATGAATAGAAATAATAAATATTATATTCGGTAAAAATTATGAAATATTTTAATTTTTAATATTTATTTTTTATATTTATTGAAATTTTTTTGCATAACGTCATGTTCAATACACAGAGCTTTTGAATAATTTTAATTTTTTTAATTCGTTTATTCCAAGTGAAGTGAAAAAAAAGGAATAAAAAAAAAAAAATTCTTTGAGAGGATTTTTGTTGAATTGGCGCCGACGTTGTAGCATACCAAAACGCCTACACAGTTGAATATCTATTTTTATATATATACATCTACATTATGAGCTAAATTACATGAATTTTATTTATGATTTTGTGTATGTATTAATGATAACAGTAGAAAGAAAAAAAAAAAAAATTAACTAGGCCAAAAGCACGTTTCAAATTATTATTTTTTCTTTTTTTTTTTTTGTTTGAACATGGTAGAAAGAGAATTTAAAATTATATACAGTAATAGTGTCCTTTTTTTGGTTGAAAATAATTTATTCATGTCAAATTTTGATGATAGTAATAACAGTAAAATATGGTTGTTTAATTAGTGTGGTTTTTTTTCTTCAGCGATAAAAGCTTTAATATTTTGCACTGTGAATTTCATAGGTTTGGATAAGACAGTTTATCTATCAAATTGACATGACAATTATAATGTTTAATCACAAATTTCCAGTTTGCATTTTTAGTAAATTTCTGGAAATAATTTCTAGAAATGTTTGTAGGAATTTTCCTGAAAAATTTCTGGAAAATTACAAGAAACTGTTTAGCTGGGAATTTAAATTGTTTTCTACCTGTAGAAATATTTCTTTGGATTATTTTTCATAACTTTAAATTACTTTGTATTTTTTCCTCTACGTCTGTTGTATATTATTTTACAATAAAAGTTTTCAAATTGGTCTGAAAATACGTAGAATTATAAAAAAACCATAAATAAAATTTGGAAAATTATTGTCTGCATAGTGTAGATTCAGGAAATATTTATGTTTATTTATTATAATTCGTACTGGTCTAAGCTTACTATGCATTTACTCGAGACAAAATGTAAATAAAAAAGCTCAATCGTTTTTACATGAAAATATATTTTTTTTATCTTTCAAGGGTCTTGATGAACATGACAAGAGGCTAAAGGTGTACTGTATATATATAAAAGTTGAATCTTGAAAAGGCATACACGAGCTTTTGATTTAATCCACACGTGTGTCTTGGAGTTTAAGACTTATTAGCGTATAAAGATGCGGGACTTGAGTTGTTTATTGATCTTTTTTTATTCTCCAGGTAGCTTAAGACCTGTGCTTTCTTCTTATCTCACACTCATACACTGTCTTTTATATATACATAAAATTTTGCATAGATATGTACAAAAAAAATGAGGGCAACTTTATGTTTTTTTTTTTTTTTCTTTTAATTATTTTCATGTTTATTTTCTTAACTTTAAATAAATTTAAACGCAAGAAAATACATATAAAACATTGTAATTTATAATATTTGACATTTATTATTGAAATTATTTTTAAAAAATATCAGACAGGTGAAGTTTCGATTAATTTTTATATGAAAATCAAAATTTAAAGGACAAAAAAAAGTGCTTTTTTGTAAATATTTAAATACGTTTAAATTATTTAGACTGAAGTTTAATTTATATATTTATTTTTCATATATTAGAAACACTTTTTAAATATAATTTAAATATTTTATATATATTTTTGTTTTCCACTAGGATATTTTGAATTTTTAACAGACATTTTTCTTCTCTCATATATTCCAATCTCCTTTTCTTTTTTATTTTTCTATAAACCTCTTATCATACTTGTTCTTTATAAAATATAAAAATTGATTTTCTATTTCTATTATTTCACTATTATATGCAGCCAAATATGTAGACTATCGAGCAAAGTGTGATACCCACCGAGCTTTTATAAAATGACTAGAGTAAATAGGACGAAAAGTAAAATCTCAAGAATCTATCTTGTGGCTCTGCTAGTGGCATTAAAAATATTTCTACAATTTAGAAATTTATACACAGATATAAACAGCAATCTCATCCTCTTTATTTACCTTAAATTTCATTGTTTTTTTCTCAAGGACATGTACATATAAACATAGTAAAATAGTACCACTTTCATTGCTGTTCTTTGGTCTGCCTCACGTACTCCACTCAATCCCAGAAATAAGCTGCACCTATATGTATTCACCTTCCAAAATTACACATAAAAGAATAAAAAAAAAAAAAATAGAAAATTAATATGTCGAGCATCCAACACCCTTTATATTTGCCAAATAAAAATAAAAAGAAATAAAACAATGAAAAAAATAAAACTAAAAAAAAAGAAAAAACGATTTTACAAAAAAAAATTTATACAAAAGTTGGATGGAAAAAATTACCAAGTAAATTCAAATAAACTTTATTTTACATTTTTTTTTCTTATTTTTTATACATACACTTATTTTGAAGTGTAAAAAAGAAAATATTCCATGGAAAAATATATTTATCTCGAGAGAAAAGAAAATACGAAGAGAATAGGTCAGATTTTTTTCATTATTTATTTGAATTGAGGGAATTAGAGAATGTAGGGTTGAAAAATAGTGTAAATATAAATAATGAATTATAAAAAAGGTAATATAAAAAGAAATGATGAATTTATTTTGGTATGTTGTAAATGAAAAAAAAATAATATGACCTTTATAATGGATCAATGACTATTTTCCTTAACTTTGAAATAATAATTCATCTTGTTAACAACACATGGTTTGAGAGGATAAGCATGATGGTAATTTTACTTAACTGCATCACCCTTGGAATGTATCAACCCTGTGTCGACGACAAATGTGTGACAAATCGTTGCAAAATTTTACAGGTAATTATAAAATAATTGAAGCAATTATTACGTCATTTAACGACCTAAAAATAAATAATTATTTTGATAAATTTATAATGTTTTATCGCAGATGTTTGATGATATTATCTTCACATTTTTTACACTGGAAATGACCATTAAAATGGTAGCAATGGGTGTCTATGGAAAAGGCACATATCTAGCTGATTCGTGGAACAGATTAGACTTTTTTATTGTTGTTGCAGGGTAAGTCTATTTTAATTATCAAATTTCATAATTTTTTTTACAAATCAACTTGGATTTATTGATATTTTTTTATTTCACTGCTTTGGTTTTATATATTTCATAACTCTCGTCAACTCTAGGGCTCTTGAGTACTGTCTGAATGTTGAAAATATGAATTTATCGGCAATTCGAACGATAAGAGTACTTCGACCACTGCGAGCAATCAACAGAATACCAAGTAAGATATTCCCAAGTGTACAGTATTTTATATTCAAAAAGAAAAAAAAAATATAAATTTACAAAATTTATATATTGATAAATAAATTAATAAATCAAATAGGCATGAGGATTCTTGTGATGTTACTACTTGACACTCTACCAATGCTTGGAAATGTTTTGCTACTATGTTTCTTCGTTTTTTTCATATTTGGAATAATTGGAGTGCAACTGTGGGAAGGTATATTACGACAGCGATGCTTTCTAAAAGCTCTACCAAACATCAAATATCCAGAGTAAGTAATTCAATTTTTATTCAAAAAATTATTAATAATTATATTAAATTTAATAAATATATATAATAAAATAACGTATGTAAATTTTTAATTTGAATAACAAAACGACAGTAGCGGCGACAGCCAATCAAAAATAAAATAATGCCAACTTTTTGTTATGCCATTATTTATTATTATTATTATTCAAAGCTTATTTGCTAATTTTGCACACATATTGGCCCATTTATATATATTTTTTCATGTTAAATTATATGTAGTTAATTTTATTGTTATATTTTTCAAACTGAGGGCTATTCATCGTTGAATTTACTGACACTTTTGACTTTAATTGGCTTTTAAATTTAGCTGATGATATTGTTTATTATCAAACTCGTTTTTGTGTTGATGAGAAGCTCCTAACTAGTAATAATCTGCCTTTATATATTTTTTAAAAATTTATATTCAAAAGAATAATTATTAATAATAAAAAATTTGATAAAATTTTAGCGCTTATATTTTAAATAATATTTAAAAATTGCTGTTGCTGCTGCTGTTGCGTTTTTCTCTTGTTCATGAGCACCCCCAATAACAATAATTTAAGCATTAATAATAATAATAAATAATAATAATTAATTTAAAAAAAAAAAACGCCAAAAATTAATAATAGAATTAAATTATTTGTATTTAAATAATTCATGTGATTTGATGTAAGTGTATATAGTGGAAATCATGGGGGAGCAGTGACAAGTTATTATTTCGCTGTTGCAGGTTACTCTCGGACGAGTACTCGGTTCGATCACGCATTTAGTAAGCCTTCTCGTAGATGACATTATACTCTGCATTATATATTTATTTCATGTTCACATTAAACACCAAAAAACACAAAAATTAATTACAAAAAAAAATAATATTATTTCTATCAATCCAAGGGTTAGACAGTTGTTATAATTAAAATTTCAAAAATAAAGAATTTTCACAGTTTTGAAATGATTTATCAATTTGATATTTAAAATTGAATAAATAATTATAAAAATTAGTTTTCAGAATCAATTAATACATATATTATTGAAGCTTTTACATTTATTTTAAACATTTTACGAATATTTTCTCAATTTACATTACTCAGCAGCCTCATACGTATTGCTTTATCTATTAAATACAAAAAACAAATAAAAAATAGTTTCAGACATTAGATAATGAAGGTAAACAATAATTTATTATTGTAGTTTAATTAAATGTTTACTCTAAAGAGCTGACGATAAGCCAAAGTAGTGAGTAACTTGAATTTTCACTACTCCATAGCCTCATACGTATTGCTTTATCTAATAAATACGAAAAACCTTGATAAACTTCGTATTATAACATCATTTATTACAAGTAAAAATTATATAAATAATAACAACTTAAATCGTCTTGTATTTAATAAATAATCGACTTATAATTATAAATAATTAAACAAACAAATTCAAATCTTAGCTTTTAGATTGTATAATTTTTAATGACTTTCTTTTTATTTTTATTACAAATTAACGTCATGTCACGAGTGTCGAACCCCTTGGATCAAAAAAATATATATATTTTAACATTTTTAACACGAACATTATCCCATATCACTCAAAATTTATTAGAAAATGTATGTGTGTGTGTGTGTATGACAAGTGTGTATATATGTAGAACATGTGTTTGTCTAATTTCACTCACTACATTTCCTTTCTACTCATTATATAAATGTTTTCAACTATTTTTTCTTTTCAATTTTTTCCCCTTCAACTATCAACTAATCTTATTATTCGTCATTTATTATTTAATCACACTGGGGTTAATATTTTAAATACATAACGATCGATTTTTCATCCCCTTTCATATTAAATCCTCAAAAAAAACGTGTTATTTTTAGTTTTTTGATAGAAATCAGTCATAAAAAAAAAAACAAAAATAAAAAATTTCATTAAAATATCAAATGAAAGACTTTTATCAGCATGTAATTTAAAGTTTAAAAAAAAAAATAAATCTTTTTCATATATTTTTTAATTTATAAAAAAATTGTGTCTTTTGGGATTTATTTATATTTTTTTTTTTTATTATCAATGTCTAGCTCATTTTAAAAACGTTTTGACGCTTTCATGTGCTCAATTTATCATTAAGGGGAAGTTTATTATACTTGAAGTTTTATTTCTTTAATTTTTTCTCATTTTTTATTTTTATCTTTTATTTTTTGACAGTCTATTTTATGTTTCTTTGTGTCAATGTGTCTTTATCTAGCCTCAATGATATCACACTGTAGTTGTCTAATGCACAAACAACAAACTTTTTTATTCAGCCTTTTTTTTATTTTTATTATTTTCTTGCTTCTGAATTTGCCTCTCAATTGCTTGACTTGCAGAAAACTTTTTCAGCTAAGAAAATAAAAAGAAAAATATAATACAAATAAAACGATAATACAGACTGACAGATAGAAGTTAACATATATATTTTTATCGAACCTGAGAATTCAAAAAAAAAAAAAAAAACGTTAAAATATTAATGATAAATATAATGGTCAGACAGTAGTTAATTTTAAATTGATTAATTTTTATATATTTTAAATCTAAAATTAGCAAAATCCTTCAAACTATTACAACAGTTAATAATTTATTTAAAAAATAAAAAGTAAAAAGTAAAACTAGAACGGTCATTTTTATTGTTTAATAATTAATATGAATTTTTATTTATTGTGACATGAAAAGTGACGTATACATTTGGCCTGTTTTGATTTATTTTTTGTCTATAGATTTTTTTATTTTTATAGCACTGAAATAAAAACAAGTTTAAACTACTCGATGATGCACACACAATTGAAATTATTGCTTGAAATATAAATTTAGCGAATGAATATTGCATATGAACCACATTTTTTTTGCTTTTTTTTTCCGGTCAATAAATATACTTTTCTTTTACGCACTGTCTTTCTTTTTATAAAAAAAATATGACGCATGCAGCGAGTGCATCATAAATTTTAATATAAAAAAAAAAAAGAGACAAGAATAAATAAATATGAAAAAAATGGGCCGATTGAAATTGTATTACTTCAAATTACAGTGACCTAGAAAAATATTTCGAGTATCAGGGACAGGATTACATTTGTTCAAGGCCAGATGATAATGGTATGCACACGTGTGACAATCTTCCACCACTAAAATTAGGCAAGTTTTTCTTAAAATGTCAAATAAATTATTCACATTTTTACATCTCCAAAACAATTTTCAGCTGTTTTAAATTGAACCCAAGTTTGGCATGAAAATAGTTTTACAATTGAGAAGAAACAAAAAGACAAAGTTTTTTTATAAAATTTCCCTTTTTATTTGTTAATTTAAATTATAAATTTTAAATAAAAATCTAAATTAATTTTTTTACCCCTAATTAAGTTAAAAGATTTATTATTTTTAAAATTTTAAAACTTTTGCAAATATTTAGCTTCAAATCTGCATCAACTTTTCATTCAAATATATTCTGTTGACATTTAATTTACCTTTTTTTTTATTCTAAATTTTTTTGAAATAAATTAAATTCTCCTCTCATGCCAAGATAATTACAATTACAAAATGAAATTTTAACATAATTTTGTTGTCTACAAAGACCGCTAATGATCAATTTGATAAACAGCCTTAAAATAATAATTTTCATCTGGTTTAACTCAATTTAAATGACAAAAAAAAAAATCATAGAAAAAATCTAAACAATGATAATAATTTTTAGGTGATATAATATGCAACAGCACAGCTCTGCCAAATAGCAATGTTACTTTTATAACAAATACAACATGTGTTAATTGGAATTATTACTATACCGAGTGTAAAGGCCAGGGTAATAATCCATTTCAGGGAACAATATCGTTTGATAATATTGGACTTGCATGGGTTGCAATATTTTTGGTAATAAGTCTTGAGGGTTGGACAGACATAATGTATTATGTACAAGACGCACATTCATTTTGGGATTGGATATATTTTGTTCTATTGATTGTGGTAAGTAACATATGATAATTAAACTTGTTTCTCTCATTGTCTGAACATAGCGTTTATCTATACTACTTGTTACTTGCTAGTGGTACATCTCGCTGTTATCTTCTTAAACTTTTATTCATTTATATACAAACAATGTCAATATATACACACAAATATTATCTAAAAATACATGGATAGTCTTGAACAATCAATCTCTGTGTTGTGAACATTAAACACACACAAACCCCAACACAAACAGTTGTATTGTTGTGCCATATTGAATATTTTGCATTGATATAGTTTGATGAAACTTTGGCCTTGAACAATGTTGATAAATATGTATATATAATTTTTAGATTGGCTCGTTTTTCATGATAAATCTATGCCTGGTTGTGATAGCCACCCAATTTTCCGAAACAAAGAAACGCGAAATGGAACGAATGCGATTGGAACGTGCGAGATTTCATTCTACAAGTACATTGGCATCATCAACAAATACATCAGAACCTAATACATGCTATGCTGAAATTGTCAAGTGAGCTTATAATTGAAATTTTATAAATTTAAAAATATAGGAAATCAAAAATTTTGTTTTTGGTGACTCAAAAAAAAGTTCCAGCTGTTATTTACATATAATTTTCATAGAAAATTTCTGGAAATAATTTTTTTAATTTTAATTTTTCTGTAGATATATTGGACATCTTTGGAGAAAAAGTAAACGTAGTTTTGGAAAAAAATATAAATTATGGAAATATAGAAGACAACAAAAAAATGAAAATCATTTATTACGAGATCAACAAAATATTTGTCCAAATATTGTTAATTTAAGAACAAATCGTTGTGCCAATAGCAGTGGTATGATAATTATTCAATTTTGTTATTTTAATTTAATTTTATCTGTTTAATTAAAGCTTTAATTATGGAAATAAATTATATAGATCGTAGAATTCATCACAGTAGATGTCCTCGTTATTTGTCAATGATGGAAAGATGTGATCGTAATTTATCAAATGAAAACTGTGAAAATATATTAAGTGGTGGTAATTTAATTGCCCAAGCACCTCGTGCTAGTCCAGAAGTTTCAGAAACTGATATTTCATCACATCAATGTTATAGCCATCGTGCAAGTGTACATCGTTTACCGTCCTTAACAATAAATAATGAAAATGGTGACAGCACTGCTGTAACATCACCAGAAGTAAGTCAAATTATATTCATCAAAAACCAATTAACCAAGTGACATTAATTATAATTCATTTTCAACAGACAAATAATGCATTGTTAAGTCCACCATGTACTCATTATCGTCGTAGAAGTAGTGTTATGTTTAGTGATGTTGTTATGCTACATGGTGGAAGTGTAACAACATTACCAGGATCAATTGGTCAATCAGGATCAACTGGTGAACGTATTAATATTTGTTCAAGTGAAAAAATGACACAAACTGGTGATGGTAATGTTTGGTCTTTATTTCCAACAAATCATTTGAGTGTTAGTATCTTATTTATCACAAATATTATTTTGTTTTTTGTGCTAATAATAATTGTGTGTAAATTTATAACAGATACAGACAGAATTTGGAACAAATGAAGCAATGACATGCCAAGAATTATTAGCTCTAAGTGGTGCACTCAGTGCAGCATTACCAACTGGACAATTAGGAAGAGATTCATTTCTAAATTCACTTGCAAAAGGTTGCTTTGATAATAATTAATTCAATTATTTTATAAATTTGATTCGTTTTTTTTATTCAATAGGAATAACTGGACGTGTTGCTTTTCGTGAAGATCCAAGACATAATTATGATGGGCAAGATAATTGTTCTTGCTATTGTGATATTTATGAAATGACTGGTAATTGGCCTGATGAAACGATTAATAATTCAAATAAAAAATCAAAGCTACGTAAATTTTTACGTGAATGTGGAAATTTTCTATCTTGTGGATTATTTACTGTCAGATGTTGGGTACAAAAATTAGTTGAACATAAATATTTTCAGCAGGGTATATTGTTAGCTATCTTGATAAATACTCTTAGCATGGGAATTGAATATCACAATCAGGTAAAGTTAATACATATTTAATATTAATTTAATTTTATTTAAAAAAAATATATTTATTTTGATTCTAACAGCCAGAGGAATTAACAGTTATTGTTGAGATAAGTAATGTTGTATTCTCAGCAATATTTGCTGTTGAAATGTTGCTAAAAGTCATTGCTGAAGGACCATTTGGTTATATCAGCAATGGATTTAATGTCTTTGATGGTATTGTTGTTATACTGAGGTAAATAACGACAATTTTTATAATTAAAAAAAAGTCAAACAAGTGTAATTAATTTAAATTTATTATTTTAATTATTATTTTACAGTGTTGTGGAATTGTGTCAGTCATTTTCAGCAGAAAGAGGAGGAAATTCTGGCTTAAGTGTCTTACGAACATTTCGTTTACTCAGAATTTTAAAACTCGTACGATTCATGCCAAATTTAAGACGACAATTATTCGTTATGCTACGAACAATGGATAATGTTGCTGTGTTTTTTTCTCTTCTTGTACTCTTCATTTTTATATTCAGGTAAGTTTATCAATGAAATTAACAATATTCTACATAAATTTAAAAAAAAAACGATAAATAATTATGATTCTTGTCAGATAATCTATTTAAAAATAACTCGTTTCAAATTTAACAACGACTATTCAATTATTTACTTCGTAAATTGATTATTTATTCATTTTTTTTTTTTTTTTTTGTGTCGGTCGAAACATCGGTCTAGCGCGAATAATATTCGCCCTCTTGAAATAACAACAATATTTATTATAAAATAATAATAAATTGAGCAAAAAAAAAGGTATATAAATTGAAGCTCTATTTGGTTATTTTATTTATGTGATTATAATTTACTAATGATGCTAAAGTTGACACGACGATGACGGTGTAATATATATGGATGATGATGATGATGTTGATGATGATGTTGATGGTGTTGTGTTGGTTAGTTGATCTATAAATATATTTTTTTTATGTAAAACGGGGTAGAAAATAAAACTTTCGTCTCGGCAATTAAATGCCCTAAAGCATTAAACTGTTTATAAATATATTGATTATATTTATTTACGTGTGCATAGCATGATGCTTATATAACTATATAGAGCTATTTGAAATACTGCAAGTGACAAGAAATAAAATTAAAAATTATATCACAACATTTATTTAATTATTAAATTGAAAAATAAAAAAAAAAAACTAAAAAAAGAAAATAAACTAGGTCGAGAGAATATAGATAATGATGTAAAATAAAATGCTATTGAATTTCAAAAATTATAAGGTCAATTCTTAGATTGCAATTTTTTTTTTATAAATAGTTTTTATATAAAGAGGTTTTAGTTGATCGATTTCAATTGTTTTTAAATTAATTAATGTTACATTGAACATCAAGATAATTAAAAAAAAAATTATTTTTAATGTCAAAATTAATTAGTTAAAAATTTCATATAAATTATTTAAAATTTCTATAGAAATTTTGTCGTTTTCTAATCGAAACTGTTCTATGACTGTTCAAAATTTAAATGCCTTTCGGAGTAAATTTAAATGCCTTTTGGAGTAAATTTCAGGGCTTTTTCGACGCTCTCTTTGATAAAACACTTTAATAAGACACAATTTTTAACTTGCAGTATTTCCATAGAAATGTTTATAGCAACTACAGTTTGTCCAGTCATTTAAATTTATTTTTTTTTTTAAATTTTTTTCTCTTTTTCTTTACTCTATTTTAATCTGTCTACATGTGTATTTATCAAACTCGCGTATATAAACGCTTGAATGTTAATAACATACATGTGCGTGTGTAGAAAAAAATATATAATTTAAAAAATATTTAATTTTTTAATCATTTAAATGATTTTATTAAAAGTTAATTACTTTTGCAATTATGTTATGTGTTAATATCTATTTACTATTAGTCGTCATGTGAATTTATTGAATGTCTATTCTCAATCTTCATTCATTTATCTATATTAATTACTATTTTATATTCAAACTAATATTTATTTAATTTTTTCCTTCAAATATATATGTCTAAATAATCAATTGTTGTTTTCAAATAATTTTTATCTGCTAGCTAATTTAGTGTATAAACAAAAAAAAAAAAAGTAATAAAAACATTTTCGCAGACCGATTTTTCAACCGTTAATAAACAAAAGATAAAAATTACAATTTTAGAAAAAAATTTATGTTTTTTTTTTTGTTTTAAAACTCATATTAACGTGAATAATAGTGAAATTTGTATTTTGTGAATAAGAAAGTTATTGAGTTGTACATGAAATGGAAAAAAAAAAAAAAAGGAAAAAATGGAAATGTAAAAAAAGAACAATAACAGTTTGAGTATTGAAAAAAAAAATGATAAAAAATGATAAAAAATGATTTAAAAAAAATTTGTATATATCGAACGTTTGTGTTGTAGTATTCTCGGGATGAACCTGTTCGGTTGCAAATTCCGTGAAACAATGAAAGGAAGCTCTGACATCGAGTGCGATAGAAAAAACTTTGACTCGTAATTAAAAAAATTATCGAGAGCTGTAATATAACAATATTTATATTATTTTTTATTATTATAATTATGAAAAAATTATTGAATGCTTTATCTAATCATTAACTAAACACATACTGCTACTTTGCCTAAACACTATTTTATAATTTCAAAAAAAAATCTCAACTTTCTATATACTATTTAGCATAAATTTGCGAGCTTAATTGCATAGAATATTTCATCATTTATTTTCCAAAAAAAAAATAAAAAGGTAAAGTATAAATCTTTTTTTGTTTCTCTTCATTTTATTTGCAACTTTTGCAAGATATTTGTTGATGGAATTTTTTATTTACATAATGCTTGTTGTGTTTTTTTTTTGTTGAAATAATTTTATGATTAATGATTGGGTTTATTTTTGAATTATGACTTTTATATATTACACTGTGAATGGCTTGTTGTGCTTTTAAAATTTACACGAATTTATTACTCTACAAGTTGTTGGAAATGTTACACAGAGTAATGGGAATTTCATTCTATTTGTATTTGTATAGTAATATATAAATTATAAAATGAATAAATTAAAGTTTGAAGGAAAAAAAAAAAATGATTTAACATCTTTTGAACTGACTTTTTCAATATATTTCTCGCGATCTAAATTTAACTTGGTAAATCCAACGAAATACGTCGATAGTTTGATCGTTGCAGCTCGTTTATCTTGTTCACATGTGCAAGACGAATATATATATTGAACAATTATATACGCATATATCAAAATAGAAATGAAATAGTGGAAAATAGTCAATGTTGCCTTTTGCATGTGTAATTCATTGATGAATTTAATATTCAAAAAAATACAAATTTATACGGAGCATTTTATGTCAAAAATCATTAAAAGTGTTTATTTTTTCCTCAATAAAAAATTTGTTGTTTAAAATACATAACCCGTTAGTAAAAAAATAAATAGAAATAGTAAATTAATGAACTTAAAGTTCAGTTCGAGTTGCCCTGTGTGGGAAAATTCCTAAATTTTCGAAAAAAATTTAAGAATTGGCCCACCCAGGCTACCTCAAATCGAACTTTACCTTCATGGATGCCCTATGCTTATTGACTTTGAATTTTTTCTGTTATAAATAAATAATTTTTGTATCCATTATTGTTATTTCGATTAAAATTTCAACAATGTTGGGGTATATTTTTATCACTTCTACTGTAGAATTAACATTAAACATCACTTGAAAATGGAATCATATTGAATGAGCTTCTGTTCAATGTCAGGGTTTAAAGTTCGGATACAACTAAATATCCATACATCATTCTATTTTAAAATTTACCATATTATTTACAGTTAAATTTTGACATTAAATGGCCTGAATAAATATAATATATTGCATATTAAACACCGCCTAACGTCGTCACAAGCACGTGTACACAATTCCTGAAATTATATAAATATCAATCAACTAATAATCATGGGATGTAACATGAAAAAGAGGGCGATATATAACACAAATATTTACATAATAATAAACATTTAATCGATAAATGTACATGTATATTAAAAAAGTATTATACAATGATAATAATAGTATATAAAATTATTAGCACTATTTAACATTCTCACTTAAGTAAACAATCCTTTAATATTTATACACCCAAAACATCTGAATAAAGTTATTCGTCAATAGTTTGCTTATAGGTATATAGGTAATTTGTCCCAGTAGAATAGAAATTCAATTATTAATTTTATTTTGTTTTATTGATACAAAAAAATACTCGGATATACTTTTATTCTGCAGGCTATACTTTTAGTAGAAATATTTCTCTAAATTTTATTCTTTAATTAGAAAATATATTCACAGCTAAACAGTTTTTATAGAAAATTTTAAAAGAAATTTCTGGAAATAATTTCTAAAAATGTTTATTAGAAATTTTTTCTAGAAATTATTTGCAGAAAATTTCTATAAAATTTCTAATAAACATTTCTAGAAATTATTTACAGAAATTTTCTATAAAATTTTCTATAGAAATCATTTCCAGAAATTTACGAAAAATGGGAACAGAACATTTGTGATTAGTTGGGAATTTCTATATGAATTTTCTATCAGAGAAATATTTTTATCTAAAATAGGTTTTTTCTATTAAAATATTTGATATATTTGTATTTTAATTATAAATTTCTTACACATGATAAAAACAAATATCAAAGAAATGAAAAAAAAAAAAAAGGAAATTGGTTGTCACTGTTGGATTCGATTGAATAAAAAAAAAAAAATAATAAAAAATGAAGGCAAATATGAATACTCTAGGCGAAGGGATTGTCTTCGGTTGCAGCATACTAGGAATGTACCTGTTCGGTGGTAAGTTTTGCATGTGGGCTGATCGAAGTCGACCATGCACCTGTGCTGAGGTGGTATCACATCATCCAATGTGTCGCTGTGATCGTAAACATTTCAACGACATCATCTGGGCACTTGTCACTGTTTTTCAGGTACCAATGTTACGAATCCAAAAAAACAACAAATTTATTTATTAACAAATATAATATCATCATTTTTTAGCTAATGCTTTTGTATTAACTCTTGAAAACTTTTGTTTTTCTAAATTTCAAAACACCACACACTCTGTAAATCAGCTTTGTTATATAAATTTTTTTCCATTATTTTTTAACAATTATTTTAATTATATATTTTTATAAATGTCGTTGTACTTACAGCGCTCGTTAAAAAAAATTTCTTTTTTTTCTATATATTATTAAATGTTATTTGAATTTTTTTTTAAATTTTATTTTATCATGCCAACATCGAGTATAACGATGGAAGCTTGTATTTCATCTTTAAAAAAAATATTTTATTTTATATAAAATTATATCTTTATTACAATTTTTTTTAAATTTTTATATTTTCCTGAATTTTATCTATAAGCCCTGTAAAGGATGTTTGAAAAAAAATTTAATAAATGGACGCAGTCGAAATTTCTTCTCTCTGCTTCGATCGTTATCTCAGCCCTCTCTGTTTATCTCTTTCTCTATTTTCTTTTGATATATAGACTAATATTAATAAAAAGTTTTGAATAAATTAAACATTTTTCTTGTTCAAAATTTGATTAAAAAAATGAATACAGATACTTACACAAGAAGATTGGAATGTTGTACTGTTTAATGGTATGCAAAAAACATCACATTGGGCTGCACTTTATTTTGTTGCTCTAATGACATTTGGAAATTATGTATTGTTCAATTTACTTGTGGCAATTCTCGTCGAGGGTTTCTCTTCAGAGGTAAATAATATTATCATTTTAATTATATATAAAATTATAAATAATAAAATAATAATTGATAAATTAATTGAGATAATAAAACAGATAGCCAATTGATTTTATTATATTTAAGAAATTAATTTCGTCTATTATTATTTATTACAGTAAAAAATACTTTAAAAAATATTTATGATAATGAAATTTAATAACTTGATAATTTTTTTTTTATTATATATTATTTAATAGAGAAATGAGAGACGTGAAAGAGAGCAAAGGGAACTTGCAAAGCTCGCATTAAAAGAGGGTATGATTGGAAGTGAAGAGGGATCGAGTTCAAGGATGTCAGGATCTCATTCAATAACTGACAGTGATACCTATACACCTCAGGCATGCTATAATAAATTCAACTTTTTTTTATATATAAAATATAAATCTTGATAATAACTTTTGAATATATAAAAAAAAAAAATCTAATTTGACTTTTTTCTTTGCTACTTTTTTTGAATAAATAACATTTAGGATCATAAAAATTCATGGCAAAGTGCTGATGATTTACAAAAATACAAAGATAATTATACTCGTGATAAGAAAAATCGTACATGGAAAATAGCTGGAATTGATGAACTCAAATGTAACATACAAAAAGAAAACAAAATGATAAATATCGGTGGTCAAGCACCAACAATAACACATACAGCAGCAACACCACAAGACTCACCAAATACTACCCTCGACACTGGATACAGAGACCTTAATTGTCGGGCAATTTATCCAATCAACCTGTCAATTGAATCCATTGATCATTCAAGTGTAAGTTTTCTCTTTAATTTTCAAATTATTCTATAAGTTTTTTTTTACATCATATCAATAGCTACATGTTGTTTTGTTTATCACAAATCAAAAAAAAAAACAGAGTCAATGTAGTATAACATCAGGATATTTAAAACTTCCGGACAATAATAATCACAAGTATGCAACGAATAATTTAATAATGAGTAATCAATTATCGAGGAAAATAAATTCTGGTATTGCTTATCCAACAATATCATCACCATTAAAAGACTTAACAAATTCAACTCCACCAAGAATACGTCGTGGTTATTCATGGCGTTTATCAAGACCATCAGCAATACGTAGAAAACGTTGGTCACAAAGTGATGATAATTATACTGGTATATTAAATAATGGACGTAGTATGAGTGGATCAAATTCAGGGTAATTTATCTATTTAATTTTTACAAAATAAATTGCTAATTTACCTTTTTTATTTTTCAATTATTTTGATAGACTTTGTTCTGTTGAATATACTGGTTATAATAATGCATCAATTCGTAATGATACACAAGGTATTTTATCAAATAATCATTCAACAATAATATCACCACCACGAAATTCAAGTTTGAGTCAAAATAATTCAATCAGAAGTCATAGTTTATCAATTGGACAATGTTACACAACTTCAAATCAGGTAAAATTTATATAAACAAAAAATATAATTATAAATAATAATATTTGCATTAAAATCAGATGAGATGGATCGATGATCTTTCAAGAAGAAGTTCACTGCGCAGTTATGATATTGTACAAGCACGAAAAGTATTACCCTATGATGATATACAACAGAGTTCAACATCACGAACAATTAATAATTTGACAATTGATACTGGTGCATTACCACGTATCAAAAGAATATCAAATGACTATGATAATGATAGATATTCATCACCTGGTGGTGTTGGTGGTGTTGGTAGTTGTGGTGGAGATGGTGATGAACAGATTACACCACCATCAAATGGTAGTATTGCAAGTAGTGTTGAACGTATCAAAAAAATATTCATGTTTTTTGAACCAAGAGGTTGTTTAAAAGAACGTGATGATTATTCATTATATATATTTCCACCGAATAATAAATTTCGTGAATCATGTCGTTGGTTTGTTGAACGTAAATGGTTTGATAATTTAGTACTTGCATTTATTGGATTTAATTGTATAACACTTGCAATGGAACGTCCAACAATATCATCAGATAGTCGTGAAAGAATATTTCTTGCCACTGCCAATTATGTTTTTACTGTTGTATTTGTTATTGAAATGTTTGTTAAGGTAAATTAGCTTTGATTAAATTTTAACTTTATAATTAATTTAGCTATGATTAACACCATTTTAATGTTTTTTTTTTTTATGACAGGTTGTGGCATCAGGAATGTTGTATGGTTCTGATGCCTATTTTATGTCTGGATGGAATATAATGGATGGTGCACTTGTAATAATATCAATTGTTGATTTATTAATGTCACTAATATCATCAAGTAGTCCACGTATATTTGGAATACTAAGAGTATTTCGTTTGTTACGTTCATTACGACCATTACGTGTTATAAATCGTGCACCTGGTTTAAAACTTGTTGTTGAAACATTATTATCATCGTTAAGGCCAATTGGAAATATTGTCTTAATATGTTGTACATTTTTTATTATTTTTGGAATATTAGGAGTACAAATGTTCAAGGGTACATTTTATTATTGTGATGGTCCAGATATTAAAAATGTTAAAAATAAAACAGATTGTCTTGCTGATAAAAGAAATGTTTGGATTAATCGTAAATATAATTTTGATGATCTTGGTAAAGCACTTATGTCTCTATTTGTTTTATCATCAAGAGATGGTTGGGTTAATATTATGTATACTGGACTTGATGCTGTTGGTGTTGATCAACAAGTAAATATTATTTTAATTAATTAATTAATTTTCAATTGTCAATTGTCAATAATTACATGATTTTTATACTTTTTTTTTAGCCTGAAGAAAATTACTCGGAATGGCGTTTATTATATTTCATTGCATTTATTTTACTTGTTGGTTTTTTTGTGTTAAATATGTTTGTTGGTGTTGTTGTTGAAAATTTTCATCGTTGTCGTGAAGAACAAGAAAAAGAAGAACGTGTACGTCGTGCAGCAAAACGTGCATTACAAATGGAAAAAAAAAGACGTAAAATGCAAGAACCACCTTATTATAAAAATTATTCAAAACCAAGATTATTTGTACATAATGTATGTACATCAAAATATTTTGATCTAGCTATTGCTGCTGTTATTGGTCTTAATGTTGTTACAATGGCTATGGAATTTTATATGATGCCAAAAGCATTAACATATGTATTAAAAATATTTAATTATTTCTTTACTGCTGTATTTATACTTGAATCATTAATGAAACTTTTGGCATTGGGTATACAATTATATTTAAAAGATAAATGGAATCAATTGGATATTGGAATTGTCATATTATCTGTTGTTGGAATTGTTTTAGAAGAACTTGAATCAAAAATCATACCAATTAATCCAACAATTATAAGAGTTATGAGAGTTTTACGTATTGCAAGAGGTAAATTTTTTTATAAAAAATAATTCATTTTGTTGTTATAATATTAATTATATTAATTATATTAATATTTTAGTTTTGAAATTATTAAAAATGGCTAAAGGAATAAGAGCACTACTTGATACGGTGATGCAGGCATTACCACAAGTTGGAAATTTAGGTTTATTATTTTTTTTACTATTTTTTATATTTGCTGCACTTGGTGTTGAATTATTTGGTCGTCTTGGTAAATATTTACATGATAAAATAAATAATTTAAATTAAATTGTAAATTGTATAAATGTATTTTTTTTATCAACAGAATGCAGTGATGATGTACCATGTCAAGGTCTTGGTGAACATGCACACTTTAGTAACTTTGGCATGGCATTTTTGACTCTATTTAGAGTTGCAACTGGTGACAATTGGAATGGTATTATGAAAGATACACTTCGTGATGATTGTGATGATTCAACAGATTGTATTAAAAATTGTTGTGTCAGTTCAGTTATTGCACCAATATTTTTTATAATATTTGTATTGGTCAGTCAATTTGTTTTGGTCAATGTTGTAGTTGCTGTTCTAATGGTTTGTTTAAAATTTTGCACAATTTTATTAATCATTTTTTTCTCTTAAATTAATAATTATTTTGTTGATTATTTAGAAACACCTTGAAGAAAGCCGTAAACAAATGGAATATGAACTAAAAATGTATGTATATTCATAGAAAATTATTGCATATATTAAAATATTTTGTGCTGTTTAAATTAGGGAACATCTTGAAGAGAGTCATAAACAAATGGAGGTACAACTTGACATGGAAATGCAATTAGCTGCTGAACAAGAAGAACTACTTGAAATGGCTGAAGATAATGTTATTAAATTAATAGAAGCTGATGATGACATTGATGAAGACATACTTGATAATATAAGACGTCAAGAAATTGAAAAATATCGTATATATGGTGATTATGATAATAAAAGTGTACGTGAATATAATAGTGAATTTTTTAAACAACATTTATATGGTTATTATAAACCAGGTCTATCAAAAGTACGTTCATTACCATCAAATTTTATTTATAATCCACCAGCTGATACAAAAATATACACTGAAGGTAACACAAATATATACACAAAGCAATTTAATAATGAAACATAATAATTTATAATTCCAAAAATTTACAGATTCAATAGGAAAAAGACGTAGTAGAAGACGTAGTTCATCATATCGTGGTTATCGACAACAAAAAGTTAAGCTAAAACGTCGACAAACATTCCATACACAACAACAGGGTTCGTTATTATTAGAAAATACAATAAATTTAAAAAAAAAACAATTGAGTAATTTAAGTGTACCAATAATAATATCACAAAAAAATTTATCACCATATGCAAGTAAATATTTATCAACAACAAATACAACAAACAATGATGATGATGATGA
>JAPYYR010001281.1:0-16421 GCA_030523065.1 Aphidius colemani | reverse complement strand
ACAACTAAACATTGACAACTTCAACAATATTATCCCGAAAAAATTGAAAAATAAAACACAAAATTATATCACTGTCAATTTGTTTTTTTGCAACTAATAATATTAACAACAATATTAGCAATATATAATAATTTACCTGAATATTTGTTCACTACGTTTGTTAACTGTTAAAATATTTTAACCTTAAAGAAATTGACTAATATTGACCGATGATCCAAGAAAACAACATACAAGTTTTTCTATTTTTCCACACAGACGCTAGAGTATCTTTAACCTCCCCTACATTTTATCTCATTGGTCCAAAAAAAAATAAAACATCATTGGTCAATTTAAGGGTCTAAAAGAAGATCATTTTTTTTTCTACTTTTTTTTTTATTATTTTGTGATTTTTCAAGGCAAAATAGTTGCTTATATTTATTTTTTATTTCATAGAGAGACAAGTTGTGATGACTGGATATATTTAATACCTCTCACTTATATTTATCATTATTATTTATGTTTAAATATTTATTTATATTTTATAATGAATGATAAAAAATGTTAAATTGTTGTCATGCATATGCGTAATGATGTTGATAGAATAAAATCATTTTACACCGGAGGCTTTAATAGTATAAAAAATTTCGTGAAAATTATTTTTTATTTCCCTAATTTTTATGAAAATTATTATTATTTATTTGATTGTTTAGTACATTGTTGATGATGTTAATAAAATAAATAAATAGCCTCGAATTCAGTGTGTATGTTTAAAGCAAAAAAAAAAAAAAACTTTGAGAATTTTTAATACTCGAGTTGGTTACGAAAAGAGAAACCACCGTATAGAGACCTGAGGCTAAAATCTTGTCTTTTATCACGTTCAAAAAGAAAAAAAATAATAATATAAAGACAGGAAAAAAAAAAAAAAAAATGTATAATATATTTGAAGAAGAAAAATCTGGTATTTACGAACACAGTGAAGAGAGCGTTTTAAATTAATACACCAGAACGTTGGTCGATTAAATCAATGTCCTAGATCTCATTTTGTGATGATGTACCAGGTTATTTTAATTTTTTTAAATCATTATTAATCATTACTAATAGGTGCACATATAATTAATATTAACAAATTAATTATTTGCAACAAAATACTATTAACAACTGAATAAACATATTTTCAATATATCTTCATTATTTTTCAGCGAATAATATAAATATTTTATCAATATGAATTTTTAAATTTAATTGCTATTATTTTCAATGGGATTCAAGCTTTAATGGAATATTAAAATTCATAAAATCAGTATGTTATTAAATAACTGATTGACATTTATCACCGGTTATTATAGAAGAAAAAAAAAAAAACAATTTAAAACCTCAATCAATCACGTAATTTAGATGACTATCAAAAAGAATAATATATATTTTTTTTGTCAAAGCTAAAAGATGACTTGTTAATGAACAAAAAATAAAAAATTAACTAATTGACTTTGAAGATAAATATGGTGATAACTTCCGTAATGATTTGATGGTAAATTGTCCACAGGGTCGTCTTGTTTTACATTTTTTTTTGACAATGACCCAGTTGGTCTTGTCCAGAACAAAATAAATAAATGGAAAATATTAAAAAATCAATGATTAAATTAATGATACTTGAATAAATATAATTTATATATTCAAAAAGAAAAAAAATTTATCTATTTAAATGTTCATTTTTTATGTTGAAAATATCCAATGTTTTTGTTGATACTAATGGGATGTATTTTTTTTTTTTTTTTCAAAGATAATTTGATAGAGAAATTGATTTTTGATACCGTGACTGAGTGGATTCTGATACTTCCAAATAATTATAAAAAAAAATTGTTTAAATGATTTTAAAAATAAACAGCTTTAGGAAGTTCTATGTCAAGAGCAATTTTTAATATTTACAAAACCATTTTGTTTATACAGCTGTTTATAGTGTCAAAAATAATTCAAATGACAAGACACATTATAGAAAAGATGATATCACAAAATATAAATAATTATATATATTTTTTAACTAAATTCATTATCTAAATATTTTTTCAACCTATTTTTAACATAAACTATGAAGATTTTCATAACACCAAATAGAAATAAACTCCGTACTTGAAAATACTATTAAAAAGTTGAAAAAAAATTATCTTTTAATTGAATTTTTGATTATTAAAAATAAAAAATAATTAAGATACGTAAATTAGTATTTTTTTAAATTTGTTTTTAAAATCAACAATTAAAGTCAATATAAACATTGTAGGGTGATAGCGTATATACATGAAAACACATCCGTGAGATCATGATACAGGTAGTTAATTTTTCACATAACTTGTTCACCGGTTTCTCAGTGGATATCATCAAGTGCCCCAGTCTCATTCCCAGTTTATATTATCAAGCATGACTCGATCAGACTCAGTGTCGCCAGTTTAACATCGTCTGACTGGCTCTCAATTTGCCCTACATTTGCTCACACTAAATCACTCACTTTATTTAATTTTTTTTTCTTTATAAAAACATCATTTGATACTTTCTCACAAAAAAAAAAAAAATGAAACTGAAATTCAACTATTGTGATAGTACAAAACAAACTAGAAAATTTTTATATCTTCTTGAAATAAATGAAAACGCTAGCTCAAACAACATTCCCTCAAACAATTTCTGGTCTTTTAATTTTTTTTTATGAATATTGTTTTCTACCCTTCGAATAAAAACAATTGTATCGATGAAAGAAAATTTTATTTGACAATTGTCTTTAAATGATCACCAAGTCAACCGAGTGGAGGAATAATCAGGGTGAATTTAAGTGGGTAAAATAAATTTGGTATTTTTATAGAGTATTGAAGACAATTATTAACAATTGTGTCATCTAATAAAAATGTTAGTTAATATATTGAATAAAATCTTACCTTTTTTAGTGGATGTTCATCCTCCCAAGCTGGTCATCAAGATACTCGAATGCCAACGTTCATGATGATTGATCAGCAATGCCATAGAGATTCATGATGATTTTACCTGATCATCACTACATTTTCACTAATCACACACAACACTACTTTACAAAACAATTATCACTTTTCACTACACCATTACTTTTACACCACAAAAGACTTAATATACTTTGCTTTTTTTTAGATCAAATGATTTTTAATAGTTTATTTTTATTGACTTGATAATTCACTGAATATTTTTGAAATAGTTTATTAATGTTATTATTATTTGACTAATCTATTTGTCTAATCTCGAGCCAGATGTTGATGATACTTGTTACATTCTTTTTAGTAGAGGCAATTTATTCTTCGACTCTAAAGACCAACATGTTGTTCAATTGTGAGCAACAAGAGCGGCTTATCAAAGGAAATTTTGATAACATTGATAATGCTCAACATAAACAAGTAATAACAACAATAAGTGGTACATTAGAGAGAGAGCCTAAGTCACCAGCACTATCTGATGTGGTTTCAGTAACAGATAAATAAAATCATATTGAATAACTCATAGAGTGTTCAAGTGTACTAGTTAAATTGTTTATAAACAATTTAGTTAATTTTTAAAACACTTGGTAACACAAACTAAAACCAAAAACGTACCTTGTCACTTTTAACACTATATTCATTTGCTTGGTACTGTTCATGTTGAATTTTATCACTTAAGCTGTTCTGGTTGTCGTAAATAAAGCAGTAACTTTTTTTCTTTATATCATTTTGTTTTCATTATGTAAAACTTGTATTATATTTATCCTAGCAATACTACTGTTTTTGTCATGAATTAATGATGCAACTGTAACAATAAATTATTAAATTATTATTGGGCAAATGCTTTTATATAATAAAAAATAAAATTAAATACTAACCAGACTTCAAAATGATCTTGACTCCAATGACAATACCAATTAAGTCATTTTATCCTGGTCCAAGTGACAACAATTGAGTTTGATGAATTACATTGGCACATAAGACGTTTCAGTCACACTTTTTGTTATCTGTAAACATTAAAGTTATTAAATAAACATTATGTCATTAATTTTTTTCAATTTGGAGTAATTGTTAGCAACAAAAAAAAAGAGTGATGATAGTGATACTATTTAATTTATTGTAAAAAATAAGTAAATAATAATTAGACAAATAAATAAATAAAAAAAGGATAAATAAATAATAAACCAATAAATTAAAACAATTATTATGCATCAAATAATTAATAATAATGAAAAAAACATGAAATTTATACAACTTTTGTCCGTTTTTTAATAAATTAAAATTTGCCTTTGTCAGCTCCAACAGCCTTGACATGGCCATTAATTTTTGACAAAAATCATAAAAGTTAGCAATAATTTATATCACAATGTATTCACAACAACTTAATTGATAAATTTAATAACAATTTATGATTGTTTAACAATTTTTATTGCAAAAAAAAAGACTTAAACATTGTTAAAAAATAACAACTTAACCTCAAATAATTACTTTTTTTTTTATTTAATTATTGATAAAAGTTACGTAATTATGTTTGTTTATGCACTAAATAATTAATAACAATGAAATAATATAAAATTTACATACCATTTGTCCATTTTTTAACAAATTAATGTTTGCTTTTGTCAGCTCGGACGTCATTGACATATCCATAAATATTCGCAACAATTCACAAAAGTTAGCACTAATTTATATCACAATCTGTTCAGAATAATTTAATTGATCGATTTATTAACAATTTATAATTGATTAACAGTTATTCTTGCAAATATAAGTGAAAAAAGTCACGAGATTGAACAACAAAGGTTCTCACTCTAAGAAAGTCGCCGCCATTTTGAATTCCATCTCCCCACCTACACAACCTACAATAAGAACAATGGTAATAATAATGATAATAATAATTAATATTATCATATTATTTACTGAATAAAAAATTAAATAAATATTTTTAAAATGAATAGATATATTTAAAAACACTTGACAAATAAATTCAAGTAAATTTTAAATTATTATATTAAATAAAAAATTGAATATTACCATGATTATGTTTAACTACATAAACATTTAAAATTGATAAAACTTAATTTAGAATAATAAAAAAAATAATAATAATGATTATATGCCAACAATTGACTAATTTTTTACAAATAATTTGTTTAAAAATCACTGGAAGTGTAAAGTTTTTTGTGTAGAATGTGGAAGATCGATTAAAAATTTGTTGTAAATATTAAAAATGAATATATAAATGTAATAACTGAGTAGTTTTTTTGTCAAGGCACTGGATTAAAAATGAATGAAATGATATATCCATATATATTTCATCAAGTTGTATTTGTTTGTGAAACAATTGGTGATCGTTTACGAATACGATTGCTAACAGTACTTGAAAAACGACTGAGATAACGTGCTTTTTGTCTGGCACGTTCAGCTTCACGTTTTATAATAATTTCCTCAGTAAGATATGCTTCACGTTTGATACGATCACTTAATTTTCTTGGTATACCAGATAAACACCATTGTACAATCATGGAAAATAAACCAACAATACTTTGAAATAGAACAACGAATATTAATCTAGCAGCAAGTATTTGCCAATAAATTGTTGGTCTTTTATATGGTAATTCATGATTTGGTGGATTTCTATATTCCAAATAACGACAAGTTGTTATATTACTGGAATTGAAAATTGGTGCAGCTTCTATTTGAAAATCTTTTGTATCAAAATATGCAAGACTATGATTTAAAAATCCAATATCAGTATTGTTATCACTAACATATGTCATGTAAATAAAACGAGGCACGAGATTCGATGAAAATGCTATTATAAATGCATTTGATGTAACTGATATTCTGGCTAATGTATCAAGTATCTGTTTCCAGATACCAATGTCTCTGGCTCTTCGTGGAACTGGTCGTCGATAGTGTCGAAGAAATTTTGTAGCATCTAGACGCATTTCCAGTACATTATTTGCCAGAGCAAATAATGGTGCCAGTGGAAAAGCCACGACAAAAAGAGTAATAAAACCAAATTGTATTACCTGTTAATAGAAATAATAATTTGTTGTTATTTTTAAAGGATTATTATAAATTTTTTAACTTACGGCTTCTAGGTACTCATCGTACAATCCCCTGGGACTCCAGTCAAGAAGTTTAAAGTCTCTTATCCACTGTCCACGTAAAACTATTGGATCTTTTGGTGCCAAGCCAGTTTGATCACGAAAAAACGCCCACCATCTAAACACCAGAGGCCAAATCATCTCCATGGCTGTGTAAAGTGCCTGTTTTCCTACCATTATTATTGCCAATTGTATACCCAATTCCATCAAGCAACCACCTGGTGCACATTCCTCTTGTCTAATTGTTGAAAAAAAAAAATAACTTGCTCAATGTTTTTTAGTTTTTAATTAAATTATAAAAAATAAATATACCTGTAGCCCCAAATTCTATTGTACTTTCTAGGATATCCAACAAATTTTCCTTTCAAAAATGCAACATAAAAAATTGATGCATAATAATTGACAAATTGAAAAATATAAATTTTCAATGTTAAGCTATCATCATATTCAGTCTGAGTTCTGAGCATTTCCATTTCTGTTAAATGTATTGCCAACCAATCGTAAAAATAATTTAACAATAGAATACAAATCTAAATGACAAAGAGAATAAAAAAATTAATAATTATTAATTAACAATAAATAAAAATTAATTTGATAAATGATACTCACAAGATTAATTCCAGCAGCAGCAATTGGTAGGACAAATGTTTTATATGCTACGCTATCAATATCAATATCAAATATTCTGTTTGATGTTATCATTGACATTCTATATAATATAACAGCGAAAACAGCAGCGATAGCAACAATTATAAGTAAAAATACAACTGAAAAACTAATCATTGTTGCTGGTACACGAACTTTCCAAAAACTAACATGTGGCTCTTTTTCTCTTGTTACTGGATTTAATTTTTCTTTCATTTTAAATATTTTAATTTTATTAAGCATTGTAACATATTGTGGTCTTGGATGTTCAGCACCTTGATCCCATCCAACTAGTCCCCATCGATGACTCAACTCTTCTGATTTTCTTCTCCATAATTCAAGATAAAGTACTGACCAAAAACTCATGAATATAGCAAATAATGTTGTTGCTGGATTATCAAATAATAACGTTACTTTTGTTAAAAGACAAGTTTCAATTAATTGCCAATAATCACAGTTTTTATCACATTGTGGACACATTTTTATTTTTCCAGCAAATTCATCAGAACAAGCATCTTTAGCAATTTGATTTGAACCAAGTGTTATCCAGCCTATAAAAATTAAATAAATTTAAAAATTTTTATTGAATGAATATTCTATTTGTTTCATCAATAAATATCATCTTACGTAAACAAATGATTAAAATTAAACGAGTTGTGTTTATTAGCAATTTAATTTAATATTTCAAAGAAAAAACTCATCATTATTTTTGCATGAATGATTTAATTATTTCCAATTAAATATCTATTTTATTTATGATGTCATCATTGACTCACCGTAAAGAAAACAAAAAATACCAGCAATACTTGCTGGTATTAACATGTAGGTATAAAATCCAAGCCAAGCAAAGTAAATTGCAAAATTAACACCAAAATATTCTTGAATTGTATCAAGTGGCTGAAGTTTTAGCCAATTTCTTGTTGAGCCCCATTCATCATAAAGAAGTGTTCTGGTACTTCCTGGTTGGTGAAATGCTCCCTAAAATATTTTTAATATTTAATTTATATTATTAGCTATATAAAGATGAAATGAAAATTTTTTTTTTTACATCGTGAAGAGGATATGCTGCTATGTAAACACCATGTGCAATGAGACGTTGTATTCCAGCACATTGACGTTCAAGTATAAAATCAACAATCATAGCACGTACATTTGTTGGAAAAAAATTTTCATTATGAACATCAAATCTGTTGTAAATATAAAAAATTAATAAATAATAATTAACACAATAAAATAACTTACAAATAATCTTTATCACGTGAAAATTCTGATGATAATTTTGTTTCTAATTTTGGAAATTTTTCATTATCTAATTGTACAAATTTAAATAAATTTATAAACCATGATTTTGCATCATCGAATAAATCACTACCACTTTCATCTAATTCTTGATTTGATAAAGGTTTTATTGGCATTTTTAGTTTCATTATTTCACAATATCTACATAAAACTTCCTGCAAAAAATAATAATATTTATCTATTTAATTTTCAAATTAAAATATAACAATTACAAATGATAATATTTATCGGTATCAATACCTGAGGTGCATTTATTTTAACAAAACATAATTGTCGATTTTGTTCGTATTCAAGTTCTAGACCTTGATCACGTAATTCAGCTTCAAACTCTTCACGTTTTTGCATATTATGAATATTTCCATTATCCAGATAAACAAGAACAAAATCAGTTTGTTTTATAACTTCATCATCATCATCATTATCAATGTCATTGTCATTTGTTGTTGGGACATCAATTGGCACTTGGCCATCTTGCTGTTCCATGCATATCATATTTTCCATCAACTCATATCGACCATTTGTTAATTTTTTGTCATTTAAATTGTCCAACGTTATATTCACTTCCATCATTAATTAAAAATTCTAGATAAATAATTTAAAAATATAAAAATAAATTCTTTTCGTTCAAAGTAAATTAAAATTAAAAAAAAAAAAATTAATTTGCAATATTGTCATTGAAATAATTAAATATATAGCCTTAAGATAAATACTGAAATTTATTATTTTTCAACAATGAATCATGAGATAAAAATGACAAATGTGTCAGACAATATTATGACAAACAAGTTTTATTTTAATAAAACAAATAAATATAAAATTGAATATATTAATTGTTAAATAAATGATTATCATTAGTTTAATTATTTTAAATAAATAAACTCACATCACGTTTTTATTTTTATATTTTTATTTTGACTAGGTATAAAAATAGAGCAACAGGTATCACATTGGATCAATCAATTTCCATTTTTCACCAACTAAATATCAATAATTATTTCATTTATCAACAACATAAACATTTTATATATAAAAAATTAATATTTTGTTATTTTTTTATTTATCATTAACACTGAATATAACATTTTTTAATCCGAGCTTTGTTGTTACTTGATGTCAAAACTCAATTGGTAGACATTGCCAATTAACTCTACAGGCCTTGCAAAAAATAAAATATAACATAACTGTATGTCTGTATATAATAATCATTGGATGGTGCTGCCATTCTGGTAAAATTAGAGAATAAATAACAATAAATTTTAGGATACTCATTTCTTTTTAATTTATATAAAAAACTTTGTGTTTAAATAATAATTTATTTGTGTTTAAAATAATTCATTTTAATGTATAAAAAATGATACGATTACGTAATAAATTTAAAAGACAACAAAAACAGTTTAAGTTATGTTGAATATTTTATTTTACTTGATAAAACTGAAAATTAGATTATATTGAGTGATTATTAAGGTCAAGCTATGATAATGATTGACAAATAAATTAACATCCAACAGCTTTGTTGTATCTTTCACTGATGTCATTCCAATTGGCAATGTCAAATATTGCTTTGACATAATCTGGACGTACATTTTTGTATTGTAAATAATAAGCATGTTCCCAAACATCAATGCCAAATAATGGGATCAAACCAGTTGTTGCTTGAAGAGGATCCTGATTAGCACATGTTGTTATTTGTAATTTTTTATCTTTGGTGCTGTAACCAAGCCAACCCCAACCAGATCCCTGAATTCCAATTGTTGATTCAGAGAGACGTTTTTTCATCTCATCTAAACTTCCAAAGTCTTGTTCGATTTTTTTTAATAATGTTGCTGTAAAAATTATCAATTTATATTAACAAAATTAACTTGAATTGTATATTATTAACAAACTCAACTTACCATCAGGCTTGCTGGAATTTGGTGACAAATTGCACCAAAAGATTGAATGATTCAAGTGTCCACCACCATTAAATTTAATAGCAGGTGCAAGTGATATTTGTGTTGCAACATCACCCTTAACAACAGCTTCTTTTAATTTTTCTTCAGCAACATTTAAATTATTGACATATGTAGCATGATGTTTTGAATGATGAAGCTGCATTATTTCAGCACAAATTATTGGCTCAAGTGCTTTGTAATCATATGGCAAATCTGGCAGTGTATGTTTTGATCTAAAAATGCCATCCTTGTTTTTTCTACAAATACAAAAGTTAATATAAAATTACAATTATGTAATGTTCTGTTTTTTAATAATAATAACAAACAAAATAGTTCAATTTTTTTTCATTTAATTTGAAGCATTGTATGGACTTACAAAGTAGCAGAAAATATTGCACGTCTTGCAGCGAACATTTTAATTGATAAGACGAACTTAAACTGTATTTTAATTATTAATTATTAAAGAAAATATAAAATAAATGCGTATTGTAGCCGGTTGACATAAAATTATTTGTCAATAAAAAAAAATGACTTATGCAAGGCAAAAAATTATTATTATTTTAAACTCTGTTGTCAAAAGAGACCATCTAGCTTATCAACGATATATTTTTAATTTAAAATATAATAGAAAATCCAAATAATTATAAGGAGATCATTTAAAAAGGATATTATATTTCAAGAGCCATATATAATATTCCTTACAATTATTTGAATTTTCTATTTTATTAGAAATATATTGAACTTTGAAAACTTCAGATAATAAGACATTTTGTCAAATATAAATGAAACAAAATTATCTTACAATTTTTCTCCTGTTTCGTAAGTACAATTAAATAAGAAAACTAATTTGTTTATTTGTACAAATAAATAATACATATGCCATATGATTACAAAGCTCTTGAACCAATAAATATTCAAGAGAATTTAAAATAATGAAAATTTCAATTCTAAATATCAGCTTGCCTAGGTAAAATATGTTTTAGTCTTTTACATTAATAATTACAAAAATTATGTGCTTTACTCAATGCAATTAAATTGATAGTACTTTCCCGGAGGAAATATTTCTCCAGCTTTACTTCGGCATTACTCCGTTTTTTGTCCATTGTGGGTGAAATTTCTCCGACATGAAATTGTTGTTGAAATTTTTCTCCATCATTGATCTCATGTCGAAATAATTTTTTTCTTTTCAAATTTAATTTTTTAAAATAACATCGAGTAGTGAAAAAAAAAATTATGTTAAACGTGATAATTTTAGCTTTTATATTTATCATTTTATGGGCAATAAAATATTGTCACCGCATACCACTGATAAAAAAATTCAACACAAAATATTATTTTTCCTATCGACATTTCCAGTTGATTCTTCAGCTTTGTAAAAGCTCAAAAACAAAAAAGAAAAAAAACATTGAATTCGTTGTAACAACAAGATATTACAATGAATTATTATTTCATAATTTTTTTGACATTTTATATTGTTTTGCAATTATCAGCTGAACCTACTCATCGTTACAAACCACAATGTACGTATCAAATTTAAATCAATAAATTTTATTTAAAATAAAATTATAAATATTTATATTATATTTTTTTTATTCAGGTAAATACAATGAACAGGATCTCGTTGTGAAAGGAACTATTGGAAAACACCTTGCTATTAATGTTTTACCACCAGCATTTGATGAAGTAGTTTTAAAAAGCTGTCAATTTGATATAGAATCTCATTACGACAATGGATATTACGACATTGATCCAAGTTATAATAATTTAACACATGGAACATATGCTGAAAAAATAATTTTCACATCACTGGAAGAAGCAAAATCTTGTTCATTTATAATAAAAAGTCTAGATGAATCATTCATCGACAGATGGATTATCAAAACCAGATTTAATGCTGTAAATAAATCCAAACAAAGAATATCAGGTGAAAAAGATGATCGCGTTCAAATAATTGAAGCAAATAAACCAAAAGAAGATTTGTAATTATTTAAAAAATCATATAAATAAATATTTGACCATGAAATTTAATATTGTAAAAAAAAAACATTAAAAAATATGAAAAATTATCTATGCAGTCATAAAAAATGATATTGTAATGGAAAAAAAAAAATTGTATTTAAATTTTAAAATAAAAATAATAAAAAAATAAATTTATTTATCTATTTTACGGTTTAATATATTTTTTTTTCAAATTTTTACCTAGATGGTAGTGCCATCTAATTGAACTAAAGAAAAAAAAAAACAAATGAGAAAATAGAAAAAATAAAACGTAAACAAACAATCAAGTTCAACAAGTATTATAAAGTTTTTCTCAATAGTTGTTAAACTTACGAGAAAACATGAACGTGTCAAGTGTAAATGATGGTGAATCATCAAAATCAGCAAAAAGAAAATTCATGCAATGGGCATCAAAATGGTTTTATGCTGACATTCATGATGATGTATGTATAATTAAAATTCATATAAAACAAATATCATTGTGTACATAACTAAACAATTGTGTTTAAATTTTTAGGAACAAATAAAACCAGATGCACCAAGTTTAATATGTCTTTTACAATCAATTGGTTTTCAACTACGTAAATTTGAAAAATCAGAGGATTTTTTTGGTAATCCAAGTAATGAATCAGTGAGAATAATATTGGAATGTGGTAGCTCAAGAATGAAAGCTGTTTTGGAATTAAGTGATGTTAAATGTCAATGTCCATGTACTGATGATTCAAAAAATATATCAATGTGGAGTGTCAGTGGAGTCACACCAACTGGAAGTACAGATAGTATCAACAAAATTGAAGAAAGTGGAAGTAATTTACTTCCACGTGTATCAAAAGATACTCGTCAAATGATTCATGATGTTACTCATTGTTTGTTCAATACAATTAATCATACAAATAATACTGCTATCAATGATGGCATGTTTGATAAAATAAGAACAAGTGCATCATACAATGATTTAACAAAAGCAGCATTGTCAAGTTCATTCACTAATTCACGTGGTCATACTAATCCAGAATTTGCATTGTTAAAGCTTTGTGCTTTTAATAATTCTACAAGTTCTTTATCAAAACTAGATGTAAGTAATATTCATCATTATTACTTAATAATAATAAAATTTATAATACTAATTATGATTTATGTTGTTTTTACTTGTTAACAGAAACCACTGTACGATGAACGAAGAAAAACAATTAGTGGAAATATGCCAGATATTGAAATTGATAGAGTTACTGATCCACTTGCTCATCAAAATAATTGGACATCAAGTAGCAATAGTAGTCAAGTTGCTCCACCAGCATCACCAAAAGTAGTTATAACTTCAGCTGGTACTGTCAAACAATTATGTTCAGTATTTGATGGTAACAATAAACTATTAACCAGCGCTGAATGTTTACAAAGAGCAAAATATTATATTGAAAAAGCACAATCATTTGATTGTAGCTCAAATGAATCATCTGTAGTTGCTCATGATGATGATGTGTTTGTTAAGCCAACAATGCCACCACCAAAAACAACACAAACTCGTACAACTACTGCTGTTAAAAAAATATTAAATACAACAATAACGAGTCCAAGTAGTAATTTATCAAGTAAACTATCAGCTCAAAATAAGTTATCAGCTCAAAATAAATCACAATTACGAAAAAGTATTGGTCATATTGATAGTAATAAAAAAATACTTGTTAAACAAGTTTCAGAACAAGTTAGAAATAATTATGGCCTATCAGCATCATCAATTGATTTAACAGCATTAAAGTCATCAAAAAATTCAAGTATTTTAAGACGTCCAAAGTTAATTAGAACTAGTACCCAAACAAAAATTGGTTCACCAGCTACTTCAAGTTTAACTAACGCTAAGATTTCGCCAATTAAAACAACGTATCAAGTATCATCAAGTCCATCTGGATTATTGAAAACACGTGGGCAACTTACAACAGCATCAACAAGTCGTTTAGCATCACCAAAAACTCGTACATCATTAAATATTAAAGCTACAACAGCTTCTGTTAATTCAGGTATTAAAAAAGCAGCTAATTTATCAACCAATGAATCATCAAAAATTAAAAATACAAATATTGAAAAACAAAAATTTGGATATGTTAAAAATAGAAATTAAATTATTTATATATTTTTGTTTTGTTTTAAAAATAGTTGGTTAGTTATATTCTATTTTTATTTTATTATTTATAAAGTTGCCATTATCATTTTTCTATAGGTATAATTAAAAAAATAATTGAAAATTTATATTTCTATGCTTTTTTTGTCTAAATAAAAGTGGCAAAAATGAAGTATAATTATTTTGAAAATATTTATAAATAAAATAAGTTTGTTTGTTATGAATTTTCTAAATAAAGTTTATTGTTAATAATTTGTCATTCATGTAAAACAATATTAATTATTCATTTTTTCTTCAAGTATTTTTTAGCATTTTGGGTTTTCTTGGGTGGTTTTTTATTTTCCATTTCGCTTTGTGTATATTCCATCTCTTTTTTTTCTGTAATCGTCATCATGATATTTGACTGCTCTCTCTGCTGCTCGCTTTGATATCTACCCACATACATAACTCAATCATATTGAGTCATATCAACTGGGTGAAACAGCTGGATCACAAGCTCCATAAATTTGTAAGCTAAATATTTAATTATTCTGAATTATTACCACTTGAATCCATCAACAAATCATCACCCAATTTTCAATAATAAAAATTTATTTATTGTCAACAATCCAACATACTTATAACCTCTAAAATAATACCTTCAAACTTATCAAAATAAAATAGTACATATATCATTACTTAAAATTAAATTCAAAAACCAAATCAATATATTTTTTATTAACATACAATTAATTAATCAATCAATTGTTTGGTAATTTCTTGACAGAAAAACACGTGTAATTAGCATCTGCGCACTGACTGATAAAAATAGAACATTATTTTCTTTAAACAATTAAAAAAATTAATTTATTTTTATCAACAGAAGAGTATGACTCCATTAACACCTGAAGAAAAACATCATCTCATAACGAGAAATTTAGCAGAGTGGCTTGGTGATGAAAAACTCAAGACAATATTGAAAGAAAGAGATTTAAAATTATATTGGGGTACAGCTACAACTGGTAAACCTCATATTGGTTATTTCACACCAATATCTAAAATTGCTGATTTTTTAAAAGCCGGAGTTGAAGTTACAATATTATTTGCTGATTTACATGCATACTTGGACAACATGAAAGCACCCTGGGATTTATTAGCACTCAGAGTTGAATATTATGAAGCTGTCATAAAAGCTATGCTTAAATCAATTGGTGTACCACTTGATAAATTAAAATTTGTCAAGGGTACTGATTATCAATTATCAAAGTTAGTTATAAATATTATTTATCATAATAATTACATCATCAACATGTTTATCATTAATTTTATATTTTTTTTAGAGAGTACACTTTGGATATGTACCGTTTAAGTTCAACAGTAACTGAGCATGATGCTAAAAAAGCTGGCTCTGAAGTTATTAAACAAGTTGCAAGTCCATTTTTATCTGGTTTATTATATCCAGGTCTTCAAGCACTTGATGAACAATATTTAGGTGTTGATGCACAATTTGGTGGTGTTGATCAAAGAAAAATATTTACATTCTCTGAAAAATATCTTCCAGCTCTTGGTTATGAAAAAAGAATACATTTCATGAATCCAATGATACCTGGTTTAGCTGGTGCTAAAATGTCATCATCAGAAGAAGATTCTAAAATTGATTTACTTGATAATGCATCAGCTGTTAAAAAAAAGTTGAAAAAAGCCTTTTGTGAACCTGGAAATATTGTTGATAATGGAATATTAGCATTTTCAAAACATGTTATATTTCCATTGATGAAAGAAGGTGATAAATATCTTGTACCAAGACCAGAAGACTTTGGTGGTGATATTTTATTTGACACATATGAAGAACTTGAAGTAGCATTTGCTAAAGAAGTCATTCATCCAGGTGATCTTAAAGGTGCTGTTGAAATTTACATCAATAAATTATTAGATCCAATACGTAAAGTATTTGAGACAGATCCAAAACTAAAGACTCTCAGTAACAAAGCATATCCACCACCACAAAAAGAAAAAAAACAACCAAGTAAGTTATTGGAAAAATAAAACTCATTATTTATGTTTTAATGTAACTTATTAAAATTTTTTAGATCCAAAAAATGCTCCTGCAAATCAAAATACAGAAATTGAACCATCTAGACTTGACATAAGAGTTGGAAAAATTGTTGAAGTATCAAAACATCCTGATGCTGATTCATTATACATTGAAAAAATTGATCTTGGTGAGGCAAATGGCCCAAGAACAATTGTCAGTGGTCTAGTTAATTTTGTACCTATTGATGAAATGAAAGACAGAATGGTTGTTGTATTGGCTAATTTAAAACCAGCAAATCTTCGTGGTGTTTCATCACATGGAATGGTTCTTTGTGCCTCA
>JAPYYR010001280.1:0-26170 GCA_030523065.1 Aphidius colemani | reverse complement strand
ACGTCTTTAACTACTGAAAAATATTTTTTATTTAATTTTCTACTGTTGAGTTTGTTTTTAATAATATATAAGTTTTTGGGAGATCGCGCGACTGCATAAGACTTCCTTCTGTTCATTATTGTTTTTTACAAAAGCAAAAATTAAGAGATTAATATAAAATAACCCCATTATAGTCATTAAATGCCAAATGTCATGTTTTTTTTTTTTATTTTCAAACACAAAACAAGTAAAAAAAAAAAAAGACGAGACAAAAATAAAAAATAAAAAAATTTTTTATTCATCTCCTGACATCTGGAACTCGATTACCGTTCGGATGCAAGAGACAAAATTGAATGAAAAAAAAAAAAAGCCGAACAACCCTGGGAACTCAAATTGAAAATTAAATGTATTTTCAATTTTGAGAGAAAAAAAAAATTTTAAATATACAAGTCGACAACATATAGTTGTTGGAAAATACAAAATATATTTCGAAATTTTTTTTGCGATTCCGTAAAAGCTCATGAATTCAAGAGGAAAAAAAAATATCTTCTTCATATCAAGTTGATATGAAAGAAAGCTCATTTTAAATTTAAAGTTGGAATTTTTTTTTTCTTTTTAATCCATAGAAAAAATGTTGAAAGAAAAAGAAAATAATAACAAAAAAGTATTTCAGTGACCTGGCATAAACCCAGGTCCAACTCTTTGGAATTCATATTTGCAAATGTCGATGTAATTTACAACTGTTTTAAAAATATATATACACAATACACAAACACCAAATGGACTATATATTTTTTATCTAAAAATAAATTTTATTTGAAATGTCTAATTTAAAACATGCAGTAACTCCCATTAACATCACATTGTTAAAATATTGAATTAAAATAATTAAAAAGAACAACAATTTATGCAGTTGAAATATAAATTATTACTTTTAAATTATTCATTTATTCAAATAATATCTCAGACAATTATTGTATCAATAAAATTAATTTTCATTTTAAAAAACGAATGGGAGTTTTTTTTCCGATAAATAAAAAACGTTTAACAAATTTTTCTATGCAATTTTTTTTTCTGTCTATTTCAATTTGTATTTAAATTTCTCGCTAATAAATTAGCTCCTAGTTTTTTTTTTTATTTAAAAATTGCTACTTGTAATAATTATTGATAAGATAACAATATTATTGACACCATGATATGAAAATGAAATGTTTTTTTTTAAAAAAAAAGTGTCATTAATCAAACTTTTCGAGTCGACATCCGGTCGGTAGATCGCTTATGCAGGATCCTAGAAGACTTGGTTCTTTTTTTTCCCTCACGAAAATGCATAGAATGATATAATTGATGTTGCTCAAGGGGAATTAACTTCTCTTCCGTTTATCCCTTTTATCATTTAACAGTAAATCTCCGTGTAGCTTTTTAAAATTAACCAGATATTAAACGAAAAAAAAAAATCAGTCTAGACAAAATTTAAATCCCCGTCAATTTATTTATTGACAAAAAAATGATACATAAACTAATCAAACAACAACAATATTTATATTGAATAATTTATTCAATAATTAACTTTCTAATATGCCATTTTTTTTTTTCTGGCAAAAATCATTTGACTATTTTTATTTTTTTTTTTGAAAAAATTTACTTGAAGTAAATTGCAAAATTTATATCTGACTTTCACCTCAAACCAGCTGTACATTATGTGTTCCATTTAATATTTATTTATGATTTTTAAGTTATTTAAATTATGACTTATGTTTTTAAATTTTTTTTATGATTTTTTTTTTTTTTTACAATAAATATTGAACATACCTTTGCGGCTTGTGGCTCGATATTATTGAGTCGTTGTGCACGAGGTCTTTCTGATGTTGGTCCCGGCATTATTATCCACAATAATTAACAATTTATTTGATGAAAATTATTATTTATCTATTTAATAATTATTGACTAGACCAGCTGTTCAATGTGCCAGGACACAATGTCATCACACAACTGGTTCCTCTATTTTTTTGTGTCTTTCATTTTTATTTTTTTTTTCTTCAGTCTCCAGTTTCCTGCAACGATATATTTTTGTATCAAGTTAATTAGATAATAATTATTAACAATATAAATTAGTATTTTTTATTTATTCAACAACCGAGATAATAAAAAATATAAATTATTGATAAAATGAAAGTTAACTCAAGGTCAAAATTATTTCGATTTACGCATGTAGATTTCAAGGCACTCCAATCAGTCGGCCTTGAATGGTTTCTCCTTTTTTTTTATTTTATTTTATCCCTTTTTTTATATTATTATCCAAATAATAATGATAAAAAATCAATGAATAAATTCTACGGGCGATATATTTATCGCCTATGTGTTTTTTTTCCTTTTATTTTTATGTGAAATTGGAGTTATCTTTTATCTTGATTACAAAACGCGACTATAATTATTTATGTTAGTTAAATAGAGACTATTTTTTTTTAAATCTAAATATAAAAAAATATTTAAAAAATAATGGATTGCTTTTTTTTTATTTTGTTATCTTTTCAATAGAGCTCTCAATTTTTTTTCTACATTTTTTTTTTCATACTCATCATTTAAATTTATTATTTCAACAAGATACTGTATGATGGTTAAAAAAAATAGAATAAAAAAAACAGCCAACGAGAGGAAAAAAATTAAGTCAAATTATGTGCGTAACATGTGAAGAAATTCGTTGATTTATTTTCGTTAATTTTAAAATGAAAAATTTATTAGTTAAGTTATTTAAAATTAATAAATAATATTTTATTTTTGTTTGTAGATTTTATGATAAATACAGAATAAAAACTAATTGATTTTTCAAAAAGAAACCATAGAAAAATTAATTCACCTGGTCATCTTATGAGTCACCAAACATCCTCTTTATTTTATATTTATTTTTTAAAATTCTACCCCAATAAATACAGACAATAATAATTTTAAAAAGCAAAAAACTTGATTATCTTTTAATAATAATTTACCAAATACTAATTCAATAATTAATTTAAATTTATAATTTTATTTTGATAATTAAAATTGAAAAACTAATTTCATAGCTTTTAAAATTTTTTTACATGGAAAGTTATGTTATTTTATATTTATTAATTTTTTTTTATTACAATTTTACTGTTTTTAATTTATTATCATCAGAAATATATTGTAAAGATTAAAATTATGACTTCCGTTAAAATATTAAAAGTAATGTTGAGTTTAATAGCCAACACTCCAGTAAGTGTTATCATAGTTTTATGTTTTTTTTTTGTCTATTACTTGGAAAAAAAATAAGCCAACAATCATTTTAAAAAAAACTTTTGTATAGAGTATTGAAAAAAAAATGAAAAAGAGTTTATTATTATACATATTCCTTGGAATAATATTGAGTAATGGATTTCTTGTTGAGTCTAAGGTTGTTTGTGAAAAAAAAGATAATGCCAAAATTTGTAAAATTAATTTTTTGCTGACATCAGTTGAGACAAATGATACCTCTGTCACAATATCAGATAAAAATATTTCAATGATTGAGCCAAAAGCTTTTAAAAGTAAGAAAATAATTAAATTAAAATTAGAATTTGTAAATGGACCAATAACACTACTACCAGAATCATTTAAAAGATTGAAAAATTTAAAAAAACTATTTATTTCTTCAAGTACAATTACATTGAATGATGATACTTTTCAATACACGCCAAATATTGAAAATTTAAAAATGACTTTAACTGAATCCACAGAGACATTGTCAAAAAAATTTGAAACACTTAAACAATTGAATATTTTAAGAATTATTGGAGGCCATTTGGAGAGTATTAAAAATGACACATTTACCAGTTCTAATGATAAACTTGAAGAGCTTGAAATAACATCTTGTTCAGTATTTTCAATTGAACCAAAAACTTTTGCAAGTTTGATTAATCTCAGGGAATTAAATTTGTCAAACAATACATTGATGAGAATTGCACCTGGTACATTTGACGGTCTTTCTAATCTTGAAATTTTAAGACTACAAAGAAATAATATTTATAAAATCAAAGATACAGCACTAAATGGATTAGCTAATCTTCAAATCTTTGATATAGTCTTTAATGATGTCTCAGAGATAGATTCAGAAGCATTTAATATTAAAAATATTGAAGAACTTTGTTTGGACAATAATAGATTGAGAATTATCAACAGGGAAATGTTTAATAATTCAAAAATAATTAGAAATATTCATTTACAAAATAATTTAATTGATCATATTGAAGACAATGCTTTTGCTGGATTAAATCTTACTATTCTTAATTTATCAAATAATCGACTTGAATTTATTACAGATAAAATGTTTCAAGGCTGTTTAGGTGTACAAGAGCTCAATCTTTCAGGAAACAATATTTCAATAATTTTTAATCATACTTTCAAGGATTTTAATTTGGGAAAAATTATTTTACCTATTGCAACTATAATTATATGAAAAAAAAATTTCAATTATATTATTTTTAACTTGAAAAAATATAAATATTAATGTAAATAAATAAAATGATAAAAATAAACTGGCTGTATGATAAAAATAAATTGAAAAATAAATTATTTTGCAGCTTAATAATAAGAAAAAAATATATGCAAATATGCTGTTTTTCTGTTGAATAAATTTAGTTTTATAAAAAAAAAAAAAAAAAAAAAACACACGCATATATTCTATATATGTTTATAATAAACTACTTTCACATTAGTCAAACAAAATTCATATTTCTAAGAAAACAGAGATGATACTTATCCAGACGAAAAGCCTGATTATGTCATTGATGTCTCATCTTTAAATACACAAATAATTTATTTAGAAAAATAAATAAATAGCCTACTATCATTTATTGTATTCTCAGAATAAAAAAAATCATAATACCAAAAAAAAAATTGATGTTAATTTTAACAGATGAAGTATTCAATATAATAAAAAAAAAATAAATAAATAAACAATATTATCTCAATAAATTCCACGAGGTTTTTTGCATACGATTAAAAATAAAAACGTCATGATATATTTATCTCCATACGACTTATTTATTTAATTTTTATATTTATTTATTTATTCAATTAAACCATATGTAATTTGATATGCAATCAAAATGTAAACACACTCGATAAAACTACAAGCATCCTTGCATCATCGTCATCATTAAATAACAAAATAATATAAATAAAGTCATTTTTTTTATACTCAAAATAAATAAATTAACAATAAGTTAATAACAAGAAATTATAAAATTATAACTAGTCGACAATAATAAAGTATAACATTTAAAAAAAAAAAATAAAAAAAATGGAGTAAAATTATTATAATCCATTGAGTAAACAAAAAAATTTTTTCATTGTTAAATATTTTAATAAAATATCAGCTGTTTTTTTAAAAGTTCACTCAACTCTATCAGGGTTATTTTAAAAAAATTAAATAAATTTATAATAAACAATAAACAATTAAATAAATAATGGAAAGAAAATTGTTTATGTTTTTGTTATTTATGTCAAAGAAAAAAAATTAAAAATAAAACGAAAATGGGTGTGTATTTATTGAAGCAGTTAATAATTGTTGCCTTGCCTATTTAGCCTACTGGATTGTTAATGTTAATATTATTATTAATAATAAATAAAAATAGTACCTAGATATGTTGAGACTGAGTTGAGGATCCCTGTGTTAACTTAAAGTAATAATGCCACATTAAAAGTCAACTTGTAACACTGAATTAACTCAAAATTCCCGTTTGTTTTTGACAACATTTCACTGTACAATAATACGACACATTTTTTAACAATTTATTTATAACAAACAACACAATACATTAATTAATATTTATTAAACTTTTATAACTTCAATATTTATGATTATTTAAAATTATTTATTATTTGTTTTTACTGTCATAATTTTGTTTGTACACAACCTGTAAACTTGCACTCTAATCAACCTGTGCATATACAAAACTGTGTTTACCACTAGAGAGAATGCAATTTGGACTGGCTGCATAAGCAGCCATTTATCTGCGTAGTAAGATACCAATTTATAAAATTATAGCGCAGACAGATGTGCAACAAAATGGCCGCCAAAAAGCGCCAATATTCAAATGAAATATATAGAAAAAAATAACAATTTTATATAAAAAATATCGATTTTAGATGAAAAAAAATTAAATACGATAATTTTTGTTGGTAATTGTTATTAAATTTGATTGTAAGACTTCGGACGCTTCACTTGAGTTATTTATTTGCAGTAATTTAAAACATTCTTCACGAAAATTTTCATCAACAGATTGCATTATAATATTATCAATTGCTGAGGCTAATAATTTACAATTTGATATTGTATCATCGAGAGAAATTTTGTTGTTGTAAAATTCATGTTCTCCCATTTTAAATGTGTATTTTATTTGTGAGTATTTTTTTGCTAAACAGTCAAGGTGTTTTGTCATTTTATCAACAAATTTTTCACCATCAATAACTGATATTTTGTGCTATTAAAAATTAAAATTAAAAATTACCTGAATTCTTAGAATCAAATAATCACTCAATGATGGCAATATTAACTCTTCTTTTGTTGAATTTGCTATTTTTCTAACTTTAATTGTTCCTCTCCAAGATGATACGTCAAGTATTTCCTCTTCATTTGAATTTAAATTTCTAATAAATGCAATAATTAAAACAACCTCATCATTAATTACCATATTTGAATATCCAAATTTACAAATGTCATATATTTCTTCATTTTTATTTATTATTTTGCCAAAATTTGACAGTTGAATTTCACAAATATCACCATCTCTTATCATTTCAATTTCAATATGATGAAATTTTTTAGTCATTCTAATTTTTTTAGCATATTTTTGTGAAAATTTCAATAAAATCTGTAAATTAAAAATCAAATTAATACGTATGTTATTTATTTTACTACTTAAAATCATACTCGTGATAAAACTTCTGCTATTTTTTCATAATCCATTATATCTGCCATTTTATTTTTTTAACAATAAATAATCTACATGAGGAATTAATCAACAATGTACAAAACACTACTGACAAATTTTTTGTATAAACCAATTTTATATATACCAATTAAATTCAAATCAAAACCTAGCGTTATTAATTGAAACTAATTTGGAAAAAATTACTTTCAAATGATAAAGTAGATATGTATAATAACCGCGGTCAAATCAAAGGGCTTAAACAGGGTTGTCATAGGTTTAAGGGCTAAAAAAATTACCGGAAACTAAAAAACGACGCATGACGATATTATTAGAGGGTGCTCTTCTAATTCTAGTGACGTAGAAAACGTGATCTCAAGTGGTTCTCTCTCGCGTCATCATCGTCATCATCATCAACAAAGTGTTAATCATAATAAAATAACTCTACTGTCAATCAAACAATCAGTTAAATTTACACAACAATAATATTAGTAATAAACAATAATAGTTTATTTATAAATAAAGTGTTGAATGACAGGTGACGAAGAAAAGAGTTCGCCTAACCTCCAGGCACCTCAAATGCGTAAGATACGTCACCGGTAAGTTACTCAATTTATTTATCAACTTTTAATTTTATTTATTTATTTATCACAATTATTCACAGTCATTATCTCATACTGGGGTTTTATGTCATATATTATTTATTTACTATTATTATTATTATTATTTATATGCAATTATGGAGTTGCGCGTGTTTTGTGTTTGAAGTTGAAGTGCGCATGAGTAACACAATAAACTAACCAATGGGAGTCTTTTTTATGTCGCGTGACATTCATTTTTAACCAATCAGCATTATTATTTGGCCTTGATTACGTATACATAACACGTTGTCAATTTTTCAATTTTTGTTGTTGTTGTTATTATTGTTTTTTTTTTTCTTTGATTAAATCAAATGAAAAGAGCAATTACGAATTTTCCCATTTTATTTTTATCAGCTGCTGAAATTATTCTAGTGTTTTTTTTTTAAATTGATTTTTTAATTTTTGTTTAATAAGATATATTTTTAATCACGAATGACGCACGTGGCTCATCATATTATTGGCATTTAAAATCGAATGATATTGCATATCATTTAACTTTATTATTTTTTTATTTTGTTGTTTTTTTTTAACTGAGATTTATAATAGTATCCTTGACTATTTTTTTTTTTTGTTAATAAAATGATGAATTATATAATTTTCATTAAAACTTTAAGACGTACCTTAAAGTTTTTCGTTAATTTAAATTTAAATAAATAAATAAATGCTGTTGGATGAATTTTAAGTAGTAAATTATTAATTTGCATAATGAGAATTAGTCAAGGTTAAAATTGATAATATAATGTCAAGTTTAATTTTTATTTACTATTGATAACGAAGTGTAATAATAATTTATTTATTTTAATAATAAAAAAGTTTAAATATATTTTGCATTAATTGCAAATTATTATCACTATAATATATATATTTTTTCTTCTATTATAAATATTTATTTGTGCGTTGTTTATTCTAGAAATTGAAAAAAAAACTGTTTACTCGATTGGTTAGAAAACTGATAGAGAATTGATTATTTAAGGAATAAAAAATAGCTGATCGTACGATTGAATGTAACAACAAATATAAAAATCGTCACCAATCGGCATTCGGTCGAGTTTCGACCCCTGAACCATTTTCCGGAGTAACATCATCAAACAGTGGACTATTCGGGCCTCAATCAGTCTGTTGTCGTCAATCGTCAAATGCCTACGTTTTTTGGCTTAAACTATTATTAAATTAATTAATATAAATTAAATTAAATTATCCAGTTTTTATTCATTTAAAAATTATAATATATCCTCAAATTTATAATAACAAAATGGATATTTATTGAGTGAAGGTGTTAATAATAATAATTGAATAAATAAATTATTTAAATTAATAAATATCATCGTCAGCATGTTTCGTGGACTACTCAATTTCATCATTGGTATAACCAAAAGCACAGTGCAGTTATAGTTGCAAGAATAAAAAATTTATTTGAATTATTTTTTTCGTTTTTTAATGTTAATTAACTATTAATATTTAAAGCTAACAATTTTTTTATATTATTGTTATTATAAGTGCAACTATAACTGCATTAAATCATTTTATTTTTTATTTTTTATTATTGCTTTTAAAAATTCACTGTGTTTTATTTATACTCATCATCATAAAAAAAGAAAAGAAATGAATGCTCGTTATTTAAGGAATTTTAAGTTTCAATTTTTTGCTTTGTTGATAAAATTTATTAATAATTTCTCAGTGAAGAGTAAAGTACAATACTGTTGATGCTATCATTGAAAATTAAAAACAAACAATGAATTTGTTATTATTATTAATCTAAAGGTTTTATGATATAATTTATGTACTTAATTTTTTTTTTATTTGTAAATTAAATTTTGATCGGGAACTAAGTCCATCAATTCATAAATTTCATACATTTGATTAACACGTTTTGTCCTCGTGACCTCTGCATGTTGTCTACAACATTTTAAGTATAAAGGTGCTCCCAATCCATTCAACAGTTGTTTTTACAACTCATTCAGTAATTAACATTTTAATTTTTTCAATTTTTTATTTCTCTTCAAAATTATTATTAAAATATTATTCCATTTTTAAATAAAAGAAAAAAACAACAGCTTCCTGCATGTTTGCTGAATAAAAAAAAATACAAATTAATACTCTGTGATATTAAAAATATTATCAAGTTTGATCACTCATGGCTTTTTTAAAAATAAACAAAAATTAACAAAACAGCTGCATGAAAAAATAAAAATTTTCATTGGAAAAAAAAAAAAAAAAAAAAAAAAAAAAAAAACAGAAAAAAAAAAAAAAAAAAAAAAAAAAAAAAAAAAAAAAAAAAAAAAAAAAAAAAAAAAAAAAAACCACCTAAAATTTTGAAGGTAACGACAACAACAACAGCAGCAGCAGCAACAGTAACAACAGCAGCAACAACAATTTATTAAACGAGGAAAATAAAGAAATTTTAATTGAAGAAATTGCTATTGATATAAAAGAGGATAATCAATTGAAAATAAGCAAGATGTCTGAGGCACCAGTGAGCTTTGTGGTTGGTGTACCAGATACAACTGAGGATTTAGAAGTTGAAGATTCATTTCCTGGTGATAATGACTACAATGATCCTAGTCAACTTCAACCACCTCTTCTTCCTGGATTGGTGGAACGTCGAAAACGCCTCAGGTGAAAGAGCGATATATATTTTTTTAAATAAAATATTATTTTTTTATTATTTTACAGAATTAAATTATTTTTACATTTTTATCAATTAAATAATTTTACCACAATATTTTATATTTTAATTTATCCATCATTTTTATCATCCAGACAAAAATTTATTTTATAAATCAAGATTGAGGCAACTTTTTTTTTTTTTCTCTTATTTAGACAAAGTATTTGTCTGTTATTTTTCTGGATGTATCATTATGAAAAGAATGAGCCAGCAGACAATTTATTTTGATTGGCTCTTACAAGTCAGGCGTTATGTCGACTGATCCACAAAATACATTCTTTTCTTTGGCCTGTTTAAATAATTTAATCTCAAAAGAAACAAACTAAACACTCTAAAAATCATTAGCAGATATAATTATTATATTTTTAATCATCTAAAATATATTTACTGATAATTATTTTAACTGTTAATGATTTATTTAATTCAACAAAAATTAATGATGAAAAAGTTCATATTTTTATTAAAGTTAAAATAAAAAATAGTAAATATTTACATTTATTTATGATTGATTGTTTATTTTTTGTTCACAACATGTTCTTATCATTATCCCTCAATTATTGTTATTTTTCCTGCAACGTGTTGAAGCCACGTGTTAAAATTACACCTGTTTAGTTTGAAACATCAACTTTCATACACAACAGCAATTAAGAAGAGTAGTGGGGAATTTTTTCTACAACTGGAAATAAATATTCACCTCTTCCATAATATTATAAAACCAGTATTGTCTGATTATTCGACCTGTTCACGTCAAATATACTTGATGAACCAGGAAAAGAGTGGATAATTTTTTTTCAAGAAAAAAGTGTAGCCAAAAGTGGTTTTAAAGCAATTTAAAGTTTAAAAAAAATTAATTAAAATAATGAAACGAATGAAGAGATTTGTATTAGTTCAACGTGATGAAAAAGATCCAATGTGGAAAAGTTCTGATAATTTACTTCCTGGTTCGACTAGACCAATATTTGAAGATGGTATTGATGTAATTGAAAATCAATCAACATCAAGTGAAAATAGTTTTAATAAATTATCATCGACATCACTAACTGTACCATCATCAACTGGCTTAACGTAATTAAATTATTATTGATAAAATGATAAATTATTCATCTACCAAACAAACTATCAATTATTTATTGGATAATCATTTTTTTTTTTCTTAAATAATTGAAATAATTAACGAGGACATAGTTTTAATTCTTCAATATTTTCAATATCAGTTTATCATTGATTCTTTACTTTAACAGTTGTTTTTATTATTTTATTAAAGTTGGGATATAAGAATTTCATCAAAATAGTGAAATTATAATATAATTTGATATTTACTTTTCTGATTAATTATCAATTAACATTAGTAAAATGTTTACGTTTTTGATGCATTAATCATTGATGTTTTCATTTACCTGGACTTGGATAAAATGATACACTTCTGGTGTATAAATGCGCTGTAGATCAAAGTCCACTTGTCCATAAAATGAATGAAAATTTAATTTAAAAAAAAAAAAAACAACAACAACAAAAATAAATCAAATTTCATCAAGATGTTGAGATAAATAAAATATTTTTTTTACAAAAAGATACAATTAAATAATTAAATGAATAATAATTGTATTTATAATTAAAAAAAAAAATAATTTATTGTGAAATATTTAATCTAGAAACTTGCAAGTTACTTTCACTATTACTATCCATATTTATTCATTGACTTTGGAAGAGTCAAAGTCCACTGAATGACAACAACTTTCCCCTTTCTATTGATTACAAAATTTTTGAAAAAAAATATTCATCATTTTTAAACAAAATAAACATGCTAATATATTGTTGTTTTTTTTTTTTTTTTAATTGATGTTTTAGGCCCAGCATGTCGCAGGGCACGGTGATGATATTGGCGCAAAATCAAGGCCAAGAAAAAGACTTTACTGTAGCAACACCTGAAGAATTTGTGCATCGTTTTTCTGGTACCAAAGTTATCAACAAGGTAAATATCAAAAAGACTTTATTTTTTCAAAGTTTTTTGTTTTCCTTGTTTTAATTAGCAATTCAAAGTTTTTTTTCTTTTACCTTGTACTCTGATCCCATGTTATTTAAAAGTGTCATTTACAAAATATTCAAATATAAAATGAATAATAAATAAATAATTTTGTTTTCAGGTACTCATTGCAAATAATGGTATTGCTGCAGTAAAATGTATGCGATCAATACGTCGTTGGTCATATGAAATGTTTAAAAATGAACGTTCAATACGTTTTGTTGTAATGGTAACACCAGAAGATTTAAAAGCAAATGCTGAATATATTAAAATGGCTGATCAATATGTACCAGTACCAGGTGGAACAAATAATAATAATTATGCAAATGTTGAGCTGATTGTTGACATTGCATTACGTACCCAAGTACAAGCTGTATGGGCTGGTTGGGGTCACGCATCAGAAAATCCAAAATTACCAGAATTATTACATAAACATGATGTGTCATTTATTGGACCATCTGAACGTGCAATGTGGGCATTGGGTGATAAAATAGCATCATCAATTGTTGCACAAACAGCTGATGTACCAACATTACCATGGTCTGGTTCAGAATTAAAAGCTCAATATTCTGGTAAAAAAATAAAAATATCATCTGATTTATTTCGTAAAGGTTGTGTATCAACAGTTGAAGAATGTATTGCTGCAGCAAATAAAATTGGCTTTCCAATAATGGTTAAAGCATCAGAAGGTGGTGGTGGTAAAGGTATACGTAAAGTCGAAAATGTTGAAGAATTACCAACTTTATTTCGTCAAGTACAAACAGAAGTACCTGGTTCACCAATATTTATTATGAAATTAGCTAAATGTGCACGTCATCTTGAGGTACAATTACTTGCCGATAATTATGGTAATGCAATATCATTATTTGGACGTGATTGTTCAATTCAACGTAGACATCAAAAAATCATTGAAGAAGCACCAGCCGTTATTGCAAAACCAGAAATATTTGAAGAAATGGAAAAAGCAGCAGTACGTTTAGCCAAAATGGTTGGCTATGTATCAGCTGGTACTGTTGAATATTTATATGATCCATCTGGTAAATATTATTTTCTTGAATTAAATCCAAGATTGCAAGTTGAGCATCCATGTACTGAAATGGTATCAGATGTTAATTTACCAGCAGCACAATTACAAATTGCCATGGGTTTACCATTAAATCATATTAAAGATATACGTTTATTATATGGTGAATCACCATGGGGTAATTCAACAATTGATTTTGATCAACCACAACATAAACCACAGCCATGGGGACATGTTATTGCTGCTAGAATAACATCTGAAAATCCAGATGAAGGCTTTAAACCAAGTTCAGGAACAGTACAGGAATTAAATTTCCGTTCATCTAAAAATGTATGGGGTTATTTTTCCGTTGGTGCGTCTGGTGGTCTTCATGAATTTGCTGATTCACAATTTGGTCATTGTTTTTCATGGGGTGAAGATCGTTCACAAGCACGTGAAAATTTAGTTATTGCATTAAAAGAATTGAGTATACGTGGTGATTTTCGTACAACTGTTGAATATTTAATAACATTATTAGAAACAGATTGTTTTTTAACAAATAATATTGATACAGCATGGTTAGATGCATTAATTGCTGAACGTGTTAAATCAGATAAACCAGATGTTTTATTAGCAGTAACATGTGGAGCATTGCATATTGCTGATTGTACAATATCAGCAGCATTTAATGGTTTCCAAACAGCTATGGAAAAAGGACAAATACAAGCTGGTAATGATTTAAATAATGTTGTTGATGTTGAACTTATTAATAATGGATGGAAATATAAAGTACAAGCAACAAAATGTGGTCCAAATTCATATTTTTTAATAATGAATGGTGCCTATAAAGAAATTGAAGTACATAGATTATCTGATAGTGGTTTATTAATATCACTTGATGGTGCTAGTTTTACAACATATATGAGAGAAGAAGTTGATCGTTATAGAATTGTTATTGGTAATCAAACATGTATATTTGAAAAAGATAATGATCCATCATTATTACGTGCACCAACAGCTGGTAAATTAGTTAGTTTTTTAGTTGATGATGGTGGTCATGTTGATGCTGGTCAAGCATATGCTGAAATTGAAGTTATGAAAATGGTCATGACAATAACTGCTAGTGAATCTGGTAGTGTATTTTATGTTAAACGTCCTGGTGCTGTACTTGAAGCTGGTGTATTAATTGCACATTTAGAACTTGATGATCCATCACTTGTTACAAGAGCACAAGAATATACTGGACAATTTCCATCTCCCGTATCATCAGCAATACCAGAAAAGCTAAATGCTTTACATCAAAAATATCGTGCAGCATTAGAAAATACATTAGCTGGTTATTGTCTACCAGATCCATATCATTTGCCAAGATTACGTGAGTTGATTGAAAAATTTATGGGCTCATTACGTGATCCAAGCTTACCACTTCTTGAGCTACAAGAAGTTATATCAACAATATCTGGTAGAATACCAATATCAGTTGAAAAAAAAATACGTAAATTAATGACATTGTATGAAAGAAATATAACATCTGTATTAGCACAATTTCCAAGTCAACAAATTGCTGCTGTTATTGATGGACATGCAGCAACATTATCAAAACGTTCTGATCGTGATGTATTCTTTTTAACAACAGATGCTATTGTTAGATTAGTACAAAGATATAGAAATGGCATTAGAGGAAGAATGAAAACAGCTGTACATGAATTATTACGTCAATATTATATTGTTGAAAGTCAATTTCAACAGGGACACTATGATAAATGTGTATCAGCATTAATACAATTACATAAAGATGATATGGCTATGGTTACAAATACAATATTCAGTCATAATAATGTTACTAAAAAAAATATATTAGTTACAATGTTAATTGATCATTTATGGGCAAATGAACCTGGTTTAACTGATGAACTTGCAACATCATTAACTGAATTAACATCATTAAATCGTTCTGAACATAGTAGAGTTGCTTTACGTGCACGTCAAGTATTAATTGCAGCACATCAACCAGCCTATGAACTACGTCATAATCAAATGGAATCAATATTTTTATCAGCTGTTGACATGTATGGACATGATTTTCATCCGGAAAATTTACAAAAATTAATATTATCAGAAACATCAATATTTGATATATTACATGATTTTTTTTATCATACAAATCGGGCTGTTTGTAATGCAGCACTTGAAGTTTATGTTAGACGTGCATATATTAGTTATGAATTAACATGTTTACAACATTTAGAATTATCTGGTGAAATTCCATTAGTTTATTATCAATTTTTATTACCAAATAATCATCCAAATAGACAAACGTCATCATTGATAAATCATCGTACCGGTGCAATGGCTGCATTTCAAAATTTAGAACAATTTAGTCAATACTCAGATGAAGTGCTGGATTTACTTGAAGATTTATCTTCACCAAATTCAGTATCAGCAAAAGTATTGGAAGCTGTTGATGCTGCTGGTAATAGTGAGTCACGTCATAGTACATCAATAAATGTATCATTTAGTACATCGACAAATACAAATGAACCAGGTGGTGGTGGACAAGTTGATTTGAACGAAAAAAAATTAAGTGAACCAGTACATTGTTTAAGTATTGCTGTACAAGATAATGGCAATCAAGATGATTCAACAATGGCACGTTTATTTGGTGATTGGTGTTCACAAAATAAAGATGAGCTAATATCACGTGGTATTAGACGTGTTACATTTGCTGCATTACAAAAACGTCAATTTCCAAAATTCTTTACGTTTCGTCAAAGAGATGGTTTTATTGAGGATAAAATATATCGTCATTTAGAACCAGGTTGTGCCTTTCAACTTGAATTAAATCGTATGAAAACATATGATCTTGAGGCATTACCAACGTCAAATCAAAAAATGCATTTATATCTTGGACAAGCTAAAGTACCAAAAGGACAACAAATAACTGATTACAGATTTTTCATACGTTCAATAATACGTCATTCTGATTTAATAACAAAAGAAGCTAGTTTTGATTATTTACATAACGAGGGTGAACGTGTATTACTTGAAGCAATGGATGAATTGGAAGTTGCCTTTTCTCATCCATTAGCTAAACGTACTGACTGTAATCATATATTTTTAAATTTTGTACCAACAGTTATAATGGATTTAGCTAGAATTGAAGAAAGTGTCACAAGTATGGTACTAAGATATGGACCAAGACTATGGAAATTACGTGTACGTACTGCTGAAATTAAAATGACAATACGTACATCACCAGGTAAATCAACTCATAATGTACGTCTTTGCATTGCAAATGACAGTGGTTACAGTATTGATTTACATTTATATACAGAAGTAACTGATCCAAAAACTGGCATAATTAGATTTGAATCATATTGTGGTGGTGGTACAACAACATCATCACGTATTGGTCCAATGCATGGTTTACCAATTTTAACACCATATTTAACTAAAGATTATTTACAAGCTAAAAGATTTCAAGCACAAAGTTCTGGCACAACATATGTTTATGATTTACCAGATATGTTTCGTCAACAAGTTGAAAAATCATGGATTAAATATATTGAAGACAGACCACAGTTATCAAATGATAATAAAAATATAATACCAAGTCCATTAATTGAATGTATGGAATTGGTACTTGATGATAATGATAATTTAATTGAACAAAAACGTTTACCTGGTGAAAATAATATTGGTATGGTTGCATGGCGTATGACACTATATACACCAGAATATCCAGATGGACGTGATATAATATTAATTGCAAATGACATAACATATCTTATTGGTTCATTTGGTATGAAAGAAGATATTGTATTTTGTCGTGCGAGTGAATTAGCACGTGAAAAACGTATACCAAGAGTATACTTTTCAGCAAATGCTGGTGCAAGAATTGGTCTTGCTGAAGAAGTTAAAGCATTATTCCGTATATGCTGGGAAGACGAGAACATACCAGAAAAAGGATTTAAATATATTTATTTAACACCAGATGATTATGCAAGACTTGCACCACATAATTCAATAAAAGCTGTATTAATTGAAGATAGCGGTGAACCAAGATATAAAATAACTGATATTATTGGTAAAGATGATGGTTTAGGTGTTGAAAATTTAAAATATGCTGGTATGATTGCTGGTGAAACATCAAAAGCATATGATGATATTGTTACAATGTCAATAGCATCATGTCGTGCAATTGGTATTGGTTCATATTTATTGCGTTTAGGACAACGTGTTATACAAATTGAAAATTCTCATATAATATTAACTGGTTATCGTGCATTGAATGCTGTACTTGGACGTGAGGTGTATGCATCAAATAATCAACTTGGTGGCATACAAATTATGTATCATAATGGTATATCACATACAACAGCACCACGTGATTTAGATGGTATTGCAACTGTATTACGTTGGATATCAATGGTACCAAAACACAAAGGTTTTTCATTACCAATAATAATACCATCTGATCCAGTTGATCGTGAAATTGGATTTGTACCAACAAAAACACCATATGATCCACGTTTTATGCTTGATGGACGTATGATTGATGAAAATACATTTGAATCTGGTTTCTTTGATGCTGGTACATGGGAAGAAATAATGCGTCCATGGGCACAAACAGTTGTTACTGGACGTGCTAGATTAGGAGGTATACCATGTGGTATTGTTGCTGTTGAAACTCGTACTGTTGAATTTCAATTTCCAGCTGATCCAGCAAATTTAGATTCAGAAGCTAAAACAGTATCACAAGCTGGACAAGTATGGTTCCCAGATTCAGCATTTAAAACAGCACAAGCCATTAAAGATTTTGCCAGAGAAGAATTGCCATTATTTATATTTGCCAATTGGCGTGGTTTTTCTGGTGGCATGAAAGATATGTATGAACAAATTATGAAATTTGGTGCATATATTGTTGATGGTTTACGTGAATATACACGTCCTGTATTTATATATATACCACCAAATGGTGAATTACGTGGTGGAGCTTGGGCTGTTGTTGATACAACAATTAATCCAAGACACATGGAAATGTTTGCTGATACAACAAGCCGTGGTGGTGTACTTGAACCAGAGGGAATTGTTGAAATTAAATTTCGTAAAAAAGATATTATTAAGACAATTCATCGTGTTGATAATGAAATTATTAAACTTAAAGAAAAAATTACAGCTGGTATTAGTCCAGCGGATAAATCAATTATTGAAGCTGAAATTAAAACACGTGAAAATATATTAACACCAATGTATCATCAAGTTGCTGTACATTTTTCTGATCTTCATGATACACCAGAAAGAATGTTAGAAAAAAATACAATTCATGATATAATACCATGGAAAAATGCTAGAAAATCATTATATTGGAGATTACGTAGACGTTTATTAGAAGAAGAATTAAGACGTGAAATACTTGAAACACAACCAAGTCTTGATGTTAGACAGGTTGATGCAATGTTAAGAAGATGGTTTGTTGAGGATAAAGGAACAACTGAATCATATCTTTGGGAACAAGATGAGGCTGTTGTACAATGGCTAGAAGAACAACGTAATAATGAAAATAGTGTTGTTATTAGAAATATTGATTGTGTTAAAAAAGATGCTGTTGTAACGCATGTAAAAGATGCCCTAGAAAAATGTCCAGATGTTAGATTAGATGCTGCTCTTGAAATTGCACACAGACTTCAACCATCAGAAAGAGCTGAACTTATGAGAACACTTGTACAACTTGATTCATCAAATCAAGAGCATCATAATGACTCCAGTGGTTCATCATAAATTTATTTGAATTTAATAATTCTATTTTTTATTACTATTATTATTATTATTAGAAAAACAACTTACACATTCTTTAGATTTTTTTTTTTTTTTTTCCAAAAACAATCAATGAAATATTTGTTGTTGTTAGAATTTTATTTATATTTTTAATATTCAAATAAAATCAAGCTCATTAAATAATTAAATCAAAGAAATATAAATATTCTGTTTTAAAAAATAATTTATGTAGAAAAATAAATACAACAATAATTTCTCTGTACAAATTTTAATTGTATTTTTTTTTTATTTTTATCACAATTGATCTCAATTTTCATATCGATAATTTATTTTACATATGACAATACAAATTATCATGACACTTTTATAAATTTAAAAATAAATTATCTCACAGAAATTATATTGTATAAAGATATTTTATTTTATAAAAAAACAAATTAGAAAAAATCTAAAAAAAAAAAAAAAAAAGAAATCGAGTATCATGCAATATATAATAAAATTATTTTGATGCTGCAATGAATTAAAAAAATGAAAATAATTAAATAATTGTACACTGGGATTAAACATTAAAAAAAAAAAATTTATATATTAATTATTTTTTTCTTGACTTATTAATTATTACAGCCTGATGGATAAATTTCATTTCATTTCATTTTGTTTTTTTTTGATATTTAAAATACAGGTATTTGACTTCGATGTGTATCTTCAAGATCATCGTCAAGAGTGAATAGTACCATAAATGAAAAAAACATTGCTAATGCTGACAAAAAATGCCAAATGTCATGATTATCAAAAAAATTAAGAACTTTACATGGACGATTGTAGAATCTCGATTGGGCTGGAGTCAATGCCCATGATACTGATTTATTTATAAAAAAATGTAATGCAAAACCCCAAATAATAAATGACAAAATAATATAACACAACGGTTGTAATAATATTTTTTCTCTGTGACAAATCTAAAAGACAAAAATAAAAATAATATAACATTAATTGATTAAAATAATTCTTTCCCGTTGACAATTTAGTAAATAGACAACTCACCTTCATGACAATATAAAAAAACATATACAATAGTAAATTCAACATAAGTACAGCAAGTAAAAATGTTGCAAAATCTTTTTCTTGATGTCTTGCATGATAGACATTTCCAAGAACAACAAGAGCAATATTACAAAAAACAGCAATAAGAAGTAACAAAAAACGACCAATATACATTGGTCGTAAAATACTTCCAATACTTGCTCGAGCATCATGAGTATAAGTCTGCAAAAAACAACAACAGCTTAATTAATTAATTATCAGCTAATTTATCAAATAATAATAAATATTTTTTTAACATTACCACCATTATTCGACGATAGGTACCACGATCAAATCTCCATCTTCCCATGTAATATATTTGGGCAGTTAAAAATAAACAAACAATAACATGAAGTATTGTAAATATTATCCAAAATGTATTTGAACCATCAAGTACACCAACCATTCCAAGAAATATTATTAATGCCAAAATACCAAATGTCACCGAAGCACGAGCATTTATATCTGGATGTCTTGTTTGATAAATTTTAACCATACATAAAACAGAAATTATGTACATAAAACTTGTGTCTGTAAGCAACGAAATAATATATTTTTTTACAATTTAATAATATGTTTATAATTACAATTAATAATAATAATAATAACTACCAACCAAATTGAAAATTGCTGTGATTTGGGCATACATGATATGAAGCTGATAACAGACCTTCCATCATTAAAGCAACCCCCATGGCATAAAATAAACCATAATGTTGTGGTATACCATAGCTTTGTTTCATTTCCGTAAAATTTAAATCATTTTGTTCTTTGACATATGTTATTAATATAAATAATAAACCCAATAAAACATATGCAAAATTTGAAAATACATGATTAAAATCAGAAAAACCATAAAATGGATGTGAACATAAGAAATTATAATAACAAGAATCTTGATTTCCAGTTTCCCGTAACGTTTTTTGATATGTATAAACAAGTTGTACAACTGGCAATGTATAAAATACAGCAATTGTTATTAAATAATATAAATATAATCTTGATTTATGACGTAGTATTTTTGGATCTTTTCTTGCTAAATCAGACACAGCAAGTACACGTCTAGTACGATATATTTCTTTGTCATATTTTATGTCATCCAACATATCAATATCATCCTCATCAATTGATGAATCATCTTCAATTGAATTTCTTTGACTAGGACCTGGCTAAAATTTAACAAGTCAAAAATTAATAATTGAAAACAAAATTGTATTGTATTTTAGTTAATAGTACCTCTTCAATAATTGTTGGTGTTTGAAGTTGTTCAGGAACTTCTGGTTCATCTGTAAAGACAGCATCATTACGAAGAATTTTTCTTCGTACTCTTGCATTATTAGAAATAACACCGATAACATAAAAACTACAAAATGCAAGAACAACTGTTATTGCAATTAATGCAGCTTTATAACCATCAGCTGTTGTTATATTTTTTTTGATAGATAATTTTACAATTTTTTTACGATACAGTGAACCCATTGAACCTGTACAACTGTAATCATCACCTTTAACAGCTAACACAACAAAAAAACCATTTGGAAAAGCTTCACGCTGTAATAGAAAATAAATTAATAAGAAAAAACCTTTCATTTTTTTTTTTTTTTTTGTTAGTTTTAATTAAAGATTTATTTACTGGTATTGTTATGCCACCAAGTTGACTGACTGTTTGCCAATAACCAGTTGAATATGGAATTGTCATTTCAAGATCAAATACTGGACATGTTGAATTTTGTATTGACATTGTCATACATGTATCAGTATCTGATGTAATTTTTATTAATACAGAACCTTGATCAGTAAAGTTATAGCCAAAATATTGTGGTTCTGATGGTGAAATTGTTACATCTCTTTCTTCATCAGTTCTAGAGAATATATTTATCAATAAACCAATAAATCAAACTCGTATGATTCATAATTTACTTACGCAATGTAAAAATTTTGTTGTTTAAAAACAGTAACTTTAAAATAAACGGGACTTTTACTTCCAGATGATATAGTTAATTTTATATATTCATTTTCAAGGGAAGTTGTATTATTATTTTCATGATGAAACATTGATCTGTACAATGACGCTGAACAAAGTGTTCTACTTGTTTTATTATACAGCTGAGGATCAGAGTCTTTTCGTTCAACTAAAAATGGTATTTGCCAAAATAAAATTCCTTTTTTTTGACGAACAACAACCATTAATGGTTCATCACGAGTTGCATTACTTTCAACATTTATTCTTGCACCATCAGTATACTAAAAAAATTATCATTTTAGACAGAATACAAGTACAATTTATAAATAAATTTATAATTAATATTACGTTTGTTTGTTGATATAAAAATACATATTCAACTGTATCATTTATTGTTTTTGTATATGTTTCTGTATAATTTGCTATTATAATTTCTGGATGAAATGGTGGTGGTTCAATTGTTGATGCATTTGCAGTTAAACAAACCAACAAAATTGATAATATATTTATTATCAATGTTTTCATTTTTTTTTTATTTTTTCCTGTAATTGTAATACTTGGTCTATTAGTTATCTAGTTTAATAATGATTCATCATTGATGATTAATCAATGACATTGAATATAAACTTACTTGGTAATTTTGATGGAGTTTTTATTTATTTTTTACTTTAATTTAACAACTAAAATTCAGTTGAACTAATATCAATTAAATGAATGTTCATTTTTTATTTTAATACACACTACAAGGAATATCATGATTAAAATGAAATAAAAAACAGGAAAACTTGGTAATTTTTTAGAGGTTTGTTTATTATTTATTTTTGATAGGAAAAAAAAAAAATAATAATCAGAGTTTTTGTCTCCCTCTAGAGTTGTTCGCGAGTGAACTCACCACTTCACGAGTGTGTTAAATCTAAAAATAAATTTACATATTAATTAAATTAACATGTTTAAACTGTACAATATAAAAAAAAAAATATGTAGAACATTCTAGACATTGATAAAGTTGAATAAGGATAAATACAGCTGAATAAAAATCCACAAGAATATGATAAAAAAATGACGATAAACAAAATAATTGTATTTTAAAAAAATTATTTATTCTTTTTTCATGTTATAAAAAGCCTTCAACTGATTGATAAATCCTACATTTGGTCTTACGCAAGGTCTAGCTTTCTTAACTCTATCAAAAGCCTCATCAAAATTCATATGTACATATTTAATTAAATAAGCGATGATAATTGTTGGTGATCTTGATACACCAGCATTACAATGCACCAAAATATTATCATCTCTACAATTATTAATAATATTAAAACATTTATCAAAATAACTTGTCAAGTTGAACTCTGGTAAATCAAGTATTTCAACAAAATAATATGATATACCAGAAAATTTTATATCTGGCTCAAACCCAAGACTCAAAATATGTTGGATTTTGTATTTTTTTAATATGTCATAACAATAAATTGGATCTTGTGAGCTTAAAAAAACACCATTTATTATTTCAACAACTTCTAAATCAGGTTTATTATCAACAACAAATGGTAAACATTTATCATCAATTTTTTTACAAAAACCTGTATTATTTGTTTCATATTTTTCGCCTAAATTATTTGTCAATATTGTTTTTGTTGGCTTGAGATTTTTTTTCTTGTCACGAAGAAGACCTTCCATATTAATTAAAGAATAAACAAATTATTAATTACTAGCTAATGCTAATTTTTCATTTTCTTCTAAAATTCTTTTTCGTGTTATTTCTAATTGTTCACCTTGAATAATATACTTGTCCAAGTCATCTTGACTATATTCAACTTGTTTGAGATATAAACCTTGTGGTGGTGCCAGAACAGCATGTGTATTCCAATGTTGATGATTTGGTACTTGTAGCATTATTTTAATGTCTCGTTCTGTTATTGAACCATATGCAATGCCAACCAATGCACCAACGATTCGTCTAACTTGATTGTATAAAAATGATCTTGAATTGACTGTTATTTGCCAGTAATCAAATTTATCAGCATAAGGATCATCAGGCATCAATGGTAATGCTGGTTCAATTGTCAATTTATTTAATTCTTTGACATAATTTATTGTACGATTAGTTCTGTTTCGACCAGCAAATGTTTCGAAATTTTTTTTACCACCAAGAAATAATTTCGTGGCTGATTTAACTGCATCAATATCTAAATGTTCACCTCTGTAAATAATTTATTTAAATTACTATTTTATTTTTAAATTATTTAATATTATTTTTACCTGATATGCCATGAACGTCCATTTTCAGCAATTGGAATTCTGTGTTCGTTAAAATTTTTTGCAACAATCAACCGATAAATATAAGTCCTTGATAAGGCGTTTTTTCGACAATGAAAATCATTACTTATTGGATACAAATTCATTAGACGAATTTCATGGCCACAACGTGCAAAATATGTGTTTAATTTTGCTACTGTTATTTCTGGGTCATAAAAAATTTCTTCTGGTTTTTCAAGATCAACTTGTCCTGCACTACATAATGCATGTACACCAGCATCTGTTCTACATAAAAATATTTGATATTTATTGTTTGTTTTTAAAAGAAAATTTATTAAATTTTATTACCTGCTTGATAATTGTACTTCTGGCTTTATTTTGCTACGTGGTCTTAATGTATGGAATGCTGTTTCAAGAGCTCCTTGGATTGAATCAATATCTATCAAACGTTCACAGCCAATTTGTTTTGCAGCACCTCTGTCAAAAATTAATTAATTAATTAATTAACATATGAAAGCTCGTTTAAATATATATATTATTGGTGATCGTTATAAAAAATATGTTGTTTCTAATTAATTTAAAATATCAATATATTACTCTTTTGTTTTAACTATTTCAAAATAAACAATGAATAAACAATAATAAACAATAATCACTTGAAGTCATTGAGCTGAAAAGTAAACGTAACCTGTTTTTTATCAATTCAAATGATTTTACCTGTATCTTGTGCCAATGTATGACATGAACATTAAATACCGAACCATTATTTAGTATTTTTAAATATTGTCAAGTAATTTAAAATTGAATTAAATGTAATTTGTTAATTTTTTAAATGGATTTTTTTCTTCTATTTGTTTACAAAGCAGATCTATTGACAAAAAGACAGCCCTCTAGTTTGGAAAAATTACACCATTTTTATTTGCCGATAAATTATCGATACTTTTTCATATATTTTAAAAACGATAAAAATCAGATCATAATAAAATTATAACAGAATTTATTAATTACAAAAAAAAGGATTATTTTGCATTGAAATTAATTGAATTTTATTTTTTTTATTTTATTGAAATTTATTTTAAAACAAAATAAATGTATATAAATATATTGGTTGATTGATTCATTGGTTTTTTTTTGACCAAAGAGATAAGAAAGCGATTAGTCCAAAAATAAAATGAATGTGATTAGGTGATGAATCACGTAGGAAAGTTTTTTTTTTTCTTTGTTTTTTATCATTAAAATTTGATAATGTTTAAAATTAAGGTGTCTAATGCGTAGTCTAATGCCAACCAAGTAACATACGTGGAAGTTTGATTTTGACATCACGTGCAAAATAATAAAACCGCGATTCTTCTTTAATCGTCAGATTAATAAAAAAATAATTAAAGCGAACTAATTAATTAAAAAAAAATTAATCGTGAAAATGAATTCGAAAATTGATAGTTTTTGTGATAGGAGTTAATGGTCAGTTGAAAAAATAAAAAAAAAATAAAAACGGAAATAATAAATATTGATTTTTTTGCAGGATTACAATTGGAATATGATGGGATAAAGAATGTCACGAGGATCGTCATCAACGAGAACGATAAAATAGCTTTTTCTTGTTTGAGTGATGATATCGACAATGTGAAATTTATTTTTCCAGATAATAATGTAAGTATTTTGATATTATTTATTAAAAATATTATATTTAATTATTAAATAGAAATTTTTTTTATTCATTTAAATAAATAATTAATATATGTATTTCCTTTTTATAGAATAAAATCGGATCGAAGTATGAAGAAATACAAGATGATGAAAAAAAAACCTTCCACAAAGATGCTGCTCTGAGGACCGATTCCGGAGTTTATGGA